>BMAO01036564.1:0-232343 GCA_019973975.1 Trichonephila clavata | reverse complement strand
ACTCGAACGCTGTGTCCTGTAGCGCAGTGGATAGCGCGTTGGACTTCTAATCCAAAGGCCGTGGGTTCGAATCCCACCAGAGACGACCGAACATCAGGAATGTTATTTCCTTTTAAATGTACCATTTTATTCAAACAATGAGATATATTGCTACTTTCTGTACGACTGCACTCGAAGCTGTGTCCTGTAGCGCAGTGGATAGCGCGTTGGACTTCTAATCCAAGCCGTGGGTTCGAATCCACCAGAGACGACCGAACATCCGGAAATTTTTTTCCTTTTAAATGTATCATTTTATTCAAACAATGAAGATATATTGTCACTTTCCGTACTGACTGCCCTCGAACTTTGTGTCCCTGTAGCGCAGTGGATAGCGCGTTGGACTTCTAATCCAAAGGCCGTGGGTTCGAATCCCACCAGGGATAACCGAATATCTGGAATTGTTTTTCCTTTTAAATGTACCATTTTATTCAAACAATGAAGATATATTTGCTCACCTTCCTGTAACGGACTGCACTCGAACTCTGTGTCCCTGTAGCGCCGTGGATAGCGCGTTGACTTCTAATCCAAAGGCGTGGGTTCGAATCCCACCAGGGATGATCGAATATCTTGGAATTGTTTTCCTTAAATTTACCATTTTATTCAAACAATGAAGATATATTGCTCACTTTCTGTACTGACTGCACTCGACCGCTGTGTCCCTTAGCGCAGTGGATAGCGCGTTGGACTTCTAATCCAAACCGTGGTTCGAATCCCACCAGGGATGACCGAACATCTGGAATGATTTTCCTTTTAAATGCACCATTTATTTCAAACAATGAAGATATATTGCTCATTTCTGTACGACTGCACTCGAACGTGTCCTGTAGCGCAGTGGATAGCGCGTTGGACTTCTAATCAAAGGCCGTGGGTTCGAATCCCGCCAGGGATGATTGAACATCTGGAATGTTTTCCCTTTAAATGTACCATTTTATTCAAACAATGAAGATATATTGCTCACTTTCTGTACTGACTGCACTCGAACCTGTGTCCCTGTAGCGCAGTGGATAGCGCGTTGGACTTCTAATCAAAGGCCGTGGGTTCGAATCCCACCAGGGATGAACGAACATCTGGAAATGTTTTTCCTTTTAAATGTACCATTTATTCAAACAATGAAGATATATTGCTCACTTTCTGTACTGACTGCACTCGAACGCTGTGTCCCTGTAGCGCAGTGGATAGCGCGTTGGACTTCTAATCCAAAGGCCGTGGGTTCGAATCCCACCAGGGATAACCGAATATCTGGAAATGTTTTTCCTTTTAAATGCACCATTTTATTCAAACAATAAAGATATATTGCTCACTTTCTGTACTGACTGCACTCGAACACTGTGTCCCTGTAGCGCAGTGGATAGCGCGTTGGACTTCTAATCCAAAGGCCGTGGGTTCGAATCCCACCAGGGATGATCGAATATCTGGAATGTTTTTCCTTTTAAATGTACCATTTTATTCAAACAATGAAGATATATTGCTCACTTTCTGTACTGACTCACTCGAACGCTGTGCTGTAGCGCGTGGTAGCGCGTTGACTTCTAATCCAAAGGCGTGGGTTCGAATCCCACCAGGATAACCAATATCTGGAAATGTTTTTCCTTTTAAATGTACCATTTTATTCAAACAATGAAGATATATTGCTCACTTTCTGTACTGACTGCACTCGAACGCTGTGTCCCTGTAGCGCCGTAGATAGCGCGTTGGACTTCTAATCCAAAGGTCGTGAATTCGAATCACACCAGGGATGATCGAATATCTGGGAATGTTTTACTTTTTAAATGTACCATTTTATTCATACAATGAATATATAATTCTCACTTTCTGTACTGTCTGCACTCGAATGCTGTGTCCCTGTAGTGCAGTCGATAGCGCGTTTGACTTCTAATCCAAAGGCCGTGGGTTCGAATCCCACCAGGGATGATAGAATATCTGGGAATGTTTTTCCGTTTAAATGTACCATTTTATTCAAACAATGAAGATATAATGCTCACTTTCTGTACTGACTGCACTCTAACGCTGCGTCCCTGTAGCGTAGTGGAGAGTGCGTTGGACTTCTAATCCAAAGGTCGTGGGTTCAAAACCCACCAGTGATGATCTAATATCTGGGAATGTTTTTCCTTTTAAATGTACCATTTTATTCAAACAATGAAGATATATTGTCACCTTCCGTACTGACGGTCCTCCAACTTTGTGTACCTGTAGCGCAGTAGATAGCGCGTTGGATTCTAATCCAAAGGCCGTGGGTTCGAATACCACAAGGGATGATCGAATATCTGGGAATGTATTTCCCTTTAAATGCACCATTTTTTTCAAACAATGAAGATATATTGCTCACTTTCTGTACTGACTGCACTCGAACGCTGTTTCCCTGTAGCGCAGTGGATAGCGCTTTGGACTTCTAATCCAAAGGCCGTGGGTTCGAATCCCACCAGGGATGATCGAACATCTGGGAATGATTTTCTTTTAAATGTACCATTTTATTCAAACAATGAAGATATATTGTCACTTTCCGTACTGACGGTACTCGAACTTTGTGTCCCTGTAGCGCAGTGGATAGCGCGTTGGACTTCTAATCCAAAGGCCGTGGGTTCGAATCCCACCAGAGACGACCGAACATCCGGAGATGTTTTTCCTTTTAAATGTATCATTTTATTCAAACAATGAAGATATATTGCTTACTTTCTGTACTGACTGCACTCGAACGCTATGTCCCTGTAGCGCAGTGGATAGCGCGTTGGACTTCTAATCCGAAGGCCGTGGGTTCGAATCCCACCAGAGACGACCGAACATCCGGAATTTTTTTTCCTTTTAAATGTACCATTTTATTCAAACAATGAAGATATATTGCTCACTTTCTGTACTGACTGCAATCGAACGCTGTGTCCCTGTAGCGCAGTGGATAGCGCGTTGGACTTCTAATCCAAAGGCTGTGGGTTCGAATCCCACCAGGGATAACCGAATATCTGGAAGTGTTTTTCCTTTTAAATGTATCATTTTATTCAAACAATAAAGATATATTTCTCACCTTCTGTACTGACTGCACTCGAACGCTGTGTCCCTGTAGCGCAGTGGATAGCGCGTTGAGCTTCTAATCCAAAGGCAGTGGGTTCGAATCCCACCAGGGATGATCGAATATCTGGAATTGTTTTTCCTTATGAATTTACCATTTTATTCAAACAATGAAGATATATTGCTCACTTTCTGTACTGGCTGCACTCGACCGCTGTGTCCCTGTAGCGCAGTGGATAGCGCGTTGGACTTCTGATCCAAATTCCGTGGGTTCGAATCCCACCAGGGATGATCGAACATCTGGGAATGATTTTCCTTTTAAATGTACCATTTTGTTCAAACAATGAAGATATATTGCTCGATTTCTGTACCGACTGCACTCGAACGCTGTATCCCTGTAGCGCGTTGGACTTCTATTCTAAAGGCCGTGGGTTCGAATACCACCAGGGATGACCTAACATCTGGAAATTTTTTTCCTTTTAAATGCACCATTTTATTCAAACAATGAAGATATATTGCTCACTTTCTGTACTGACTGCATTCGAACACTGTGTCCCTGTAGTGCAGTGGATAGTGCGTTGGACTTCTAATTCAAAGGCCGTGGGTTCGAATCCCAGCAGAGACGACCGAACATCTGGAAATGTTTTTTCTTTTAAGTGTACCATTTTATTCAAACAATGAAGATATATTGCTCACTTTCTGTACTGACTGCACTCGAACTCTGTGCCCCAGTAGCGCAGTGGATAGCGCGTTGGACTTCTAATCCAAAGGCCGTGGGTTCGAATCCCACCAGGGATGATCGAATATCTGGGAATGTATTTTTCTTTAAATGTACCATTTTGTTCAAACAATGAAGATATATTGCTCGCTTTCTGTACCGACTGCACTCGAACGCTGTATCCCTGTAGCGCGTTGGACTTCTAATCTAAAGGCCGTGGGTTCGAATACCACCAGGGATGACCGAACATCTGGAAATTTTTTTCCTTTTAAATGCACCATTTTATTCAAACAATGAAGATATATTGCTCACTTTCTGTACTGACTGCACTCGTACGCTATGTCCCTGTAGCGCATTGGACATCTAATCCAAAGGTCGTGGGTTCGAATCCCACCAGAGATGGTCGAATATCTGGGAATGTTTTTCCTTTTAAATGTACTATTTTATTCAAACAATGAAGATATATTGCTTACTTTCTGTACTGACTGCACTTCCCACCAGGGATGATCGAATATCTGGGAATGATTTTCCCTTTAAATGTACCATTTTATTATAACAATGAAGATATATTGCTCACTTTCTGTACTGACTGCATTCGAACGCTGTGTCCCTGTAGCGCAGTGGATAGCGCGTTGGACTTCTAATCCAAAGGCCGTGGTTTCGAATCCCACCAGGGATGACCGAACATCTGGGAATGTTTTTCCTTTTTAATGCACCAATTTATTCAAACAATGAAGGTATATTGATCACTTTCTGTACTGACTGCACTCGAACGCTATGTCCCTGTAGCGCATTGGATAGCGCGTTGGACATCTAATCCAAAGGTCGTGGGTTCGAATTCCACCAGAGATGGTCGAATATCTGGGAATGTTTTTCCTTTTAAATGTACCATTTTATTCAAACAATGAAGATATATTGCTCACTTTCTGTACCGACTGCACTCGAACGCTGTATCCCTGTAGCGCGTTGGACTTCTAATCTAAAGGCCGTGGGTTCGAATACCACCAGGGATGACCGAACATCTGGAAATGTTTTTCCTTTTAAATGGACCATTTTATTCAAACAATGAAGATTTATTGCTCACTTTCTGTGCTGACTGCACTCGAACGCTATGTCCCTGTAGCGCAGTGGATAGCGCGTTGGACTTTTAATCCAAAGGCCGTGGGTTCGAATCCCACCAGGGATGATCGAACATCTGGGAATGATTTTCCTTTTAAATGTACCATTTTATTCCAACAAAGAAGATGTATTGCTCACTTTTTGTAATGACTGTTCATGAGCGCGGTGTCCCTGTAGCGCAGTGGATAGGGCGTTGGACTTCTCTTTTAAGGGTTGTGGGTTTGAATCCTACCAGAGGTATTTCTATAGCAGAGAATAATGTTTATTTTAAATGTACCATTTTATTAAAACATGAAATATATATATATATATATATATTACTCACTTTCTGTAGCGACTGCACTTGATTGCTTTGTCCCTGTAGCGCAGTGGTTAGCGCGTTGGATTTTTAATCCAAAGTTCGTGGGTTCGAATATCTGAGAATATTATTTATTCCAAATGTACCATTTTATTAAAGAACGGAAGATATATATATATATTATATATATATATTGCTATCTTTTTGTACCGACTGCACTCGATCTCTGTGTTCCTATAGCGCAGTGGATAGTGCGTTGTCTTCTTATCCAAAGCTCGTGGGTTTAAATCTCGCCAGGGATATTCTAATACCTGAGAATGTTATTCTGTTTAAATGTACCATTTTATTAAAACAAGGAAGATATATTGTTAACATTATGTTTTGACTGCTCTCGTAGCGCAGTGGATAGCGCTTTGAACTGTTAACCCAATGTTCTTGGGTTCGAATCCATCCATGGATGGTCGATTATCTGTATTATACTTTTCGTTTTTAATGCACCATTTTATTACAACAAGGGAGATGTATTGCTCACTTTATGTGCCGACTGCGCTGCGTCTCTGTGTCCGAGTATCGAAGTGGATTCAGCGTTGGACTTCTAATCCAAAGGTTATGGTTTCTTATCTCACCAGGGCTATTCCATTATCTAAAAACTTTATTCCTTTTAAATGCACCTTTTTCTAAGGCAAGGAATATATTTTTCTCCCTTTCTGTACTGACATCACGCGATCGATATGTCCCTATAGCAATGTGGACAACTCGTTGATTTTTAAATCCAAAGGTCGTGTGTTTGAACCCACAAGGGATGGTGTAATTTTTAGACCTTTCTTAGTTGGATTCGACTATGGATCTTAGACACTAATATCTGAGAATAATATTATTTTTAAATGCATGATTTTATTAGAGCACATTTTTTATCACTTTATTTACCGACTGCACTCGATGGATGTGTCCGTGTATCGCATTGGAAAGCTCCTTAAACTTCTAATCCAAATGTCGTGGGTGCAAACCCCACCAGGTAATTTCGAATATTTGGGAATGTAATTTTCCTTAAATATAAAAACTAACTCATTAGAATAAATACGATATATTATATCTCTTTGTCTACAGACTACACGCAAGCACTCTATAAAAATGGAACATCTGATCAGAAAGACCTCAAATTTGAACGGAATATTATTGACGATGTTGGGAATACTATGGCATAATAAAAAAGTAGGTCCAAATTTTATCAACAGGTGGCGCTGTAAGTGGCTTAATATGTAAATGAAAATACCTGTCATGCGCCCGACTCATTTCAACTGCTATAAAAAAAAGCTGGATACATATCTTTTTCTTATTTCACGTCTGAGAATTTAGCCATGACTCTCTCCTTGAAGGACCACGTTCGACTTGTAAAACTATATTACAAGAATTATAACTTTGCACCAATAGCTCTGCATAAGTTCCGGACACTCAAGGGCATGAAAAATGGCGTTGGTCCGATGTCTACCCAGAGTCTGGAGAAAATGATTAAAAAATTCGAAGAGATAGCTTCTTTTTATGTACAATCTGGTAGATGGAGGAAAAGAGTTACTTCGACAGCAATTGAAGAAGGTCTCACAGCAGTGCAGGAGGAGTCCAGCGATGGCTTGCAACCATGCAGTTCTTGGGGAATTGCCTGAACACATGACAGACCTGTGAGCACGGTACAAAAAATTCTAGGAAACATCCTGCATTGCCCTGCATACAAAATTAGCCATGTGCAGAAGTTGCTTTTTTCTGACCTGACAGCAAGAGAGACTTTTGCTTTTGAATATTGTTCGCATGGAAGGGGATAGTGAATGGCCTTGGAGAATTTGGTGGTTAGACGAAGCCCGCTTCTCTCTGACAGGATATGTCAATACATAGAATTGCAGAATATGGGCAACAAAGAATTCACTCGCAACTTAACGAGTACCACTTCATCCTTAAGAGGTCACGGTATGGTGAGGATTTACGTCATCATTTATCATGGGGCCAGTGGCGCAACGTGCACCCCAGGAACCCCTGCATCGAGGGGGCCCAGTGGTCTAGGTGGCCCAAAATTTGAATGCTGCCAAGGGCCCATCCTTTGTAAAATCGAACTTGGGGGCCCAAAACCTGATTTTGCTGGGGGCCCAAATATTCTCTCTTACGCCACTGCATAGTGCCATACTTTTTCGTGTTGGTCCTGTTACCATTACCGTCATTAGTCAGCGCGATGAGTGTCTTTTGCGCAACCACGTCATTCCAGATCTTCAACAGCATGGTTGAATGGATGAGATCATTTTTATGCAAGATGGTGCTCCCCCACCCATTCCAAATCCAGCGACGCAGCTGCTGAAAATGCATTTTGTAAATGCTGTAAATGTCAGCCACTATTTTCCTAAGGCCTGACCGCCCCGATCAGCTGATTTTAATCCGTCTGACTTCTGGCTGTGAGGCTGTCTGAATGATGTAGTGTTCAGTACTCCGTCTGTCGAGGGCGTCCTGAGCTTGGTCTTCGTGTAAATGACATCACTCGGAAACCACTGGTCCCAACACTTCCTCAGAACATATTCAGAACGGCCTAATTGACTAGCTACTCGCCTAGCTGACCACTTCCATCATGACGATGTGTGTGTGTGTGTGTGTGTGTGTGTGTGTGTGTGTGTGTGTGTGTGTGTGTGTGGTGTGTGTGTGTGTGTGTGTGTGGGTGTGGTGTGTGTGTGTGTGTGTGTGTGTGTGTGTGTGTGTGGTGTGTGTGTGTGTGTGTGTGTGTGGTGTGTGTGGGTGGGGGTGTGTGTGTGTGTGTGTGTGTGTGTGTGTGTGTGTGTGTGTGAGTGATTCTCCCTCTCTCAAACAACCTTTCCATATTGCCACACACCAAGTCTGATCCGTCAGTTACCATCACTAATTTCTGAAATGTTTGGGGTGATTAATTTTCTACCTATAAATAACTCCCCCGGTATTTTACCCGTTGTTTCATGTACTGCTGTCCTCAAAGCATAACTAAATTCTTTCAGAAAATGGTCCCATGTATTGTGATTTTCTTCTACAAAACTCGAAATCATTTGTAGAAGAGTACGATTAACTATCTCCGTTTGATTAGCTTGTGGACGATATACCACCCTTTTAACATGTTTTATGTTCAACCTGCGAAACACTTGCTCAAAAACTTCGGATTTCATTTGGGGGCCATTATCAAATATTAACTTTACTGGAGCTCCGTAACGCGAAATATAATTTTCAAAAAATGCATTGGTAATTGCCTTAGCCGAAGCTTTTCGTAAGGGAACTATTTCGACCCATTTAGAAAAATTATCCGTAATCACTAAAATAAATTTATAACGTTCCGGACTAGTGGCATTGTATGGTCCTAATAAATCTAAAGATACAATTTCATTTGGAAAATTCGTTATTATCGGAATTAATAGACCAGCTGGTAGCGCGTTCTTGTAATTAACATTTTGGCAGAGGTCGCAGGTGGATACATATTTAAAAATAAACTTCCTCATAGATGGAAAATAACACGCATCTTTTAATCTCAGATACGTTTACTTCTTCCCTAAATGGCCCACCATCGGCGAGTCATGGAACTCTCGCTTAACATCATTACGCAATGTTTTTGGAATGAAAACTCTTAGTTCACCGAGCGTGGCTGTATACTTTGCATAGTATAACAAGCCGTCTATAAGTTTAAAGTCGCGGGACGAATTTCCGCAGATTGACGCGTTAATCGAGCTATCGTCAGTGTTTTGCAGATATCTGTAAATATGTCCCAACTCCAGATCATTCCTCTGTTCTTCCATTAACTGTTCCCTGGACGATAAAACCAACGACCTAATCACAGCACAAGACACCTTTGCGTCATCATTGCTATCGACTGGATATCTATATAATATATCTGCCACCACATTCTGCGTACCTAGGCGATGCTCCCATTCCACATTAAAATCTACCAACTTAAGAGTCCACCTTATCATTCTACTCAACAAATTCTTCCCGTTCGTTAATTTGGTGAGTACTGCGTGGTCTGTTAACACCTTCACCGGCAAAGATCCGAAATAAGTGCGATATTTATTTAATGCCCATATGACCGCCAAACATTCACGTTCCGTCACACTGTAGTTCCCTTCCGCCTTACTCAGCGTTCGCGAGGCAAACGCAATAGGCTTATTATCCTACGTCAACACTGCCCTACACCTACTGAACTAGCATCCATATAAAGCTCAAAAGCTTTGTTAAAATCTGGTAACTGTAACACGGGAGCTTCCGTCACTGCTTTTTTTATGCGATCAAAGGCTTCTTGCGCCAATTCCGATCAACCAAACTTAGAATTTTTCCTTTTCAAACCATATAAGAGTTCACACAGGTCCACGTAGTCCTTGATAAATTTTTGATACCATCCCGTCATTCCTAAAAATTTTGCTACCTCTTTCGCATTCTTCGGGGGTTTCATTTCAAGAATTGCTTTTATCTTTTCCTCGTCTGTTCGGACTTCTTCTTTACTAATCACTTGACCCAAATAAAGTGACTGTTCCCTCACGAATTGACATTTCACACGACTTAACGTTAAACCAGCCTCTTGCAACAATCTGAACACTTCCCGTAAATTCTCTACATTGCGCTCAAAAGATGGAGACGAAATGATCACGTCGTCCCCCCATACAGATGTGAACAAAACCCCCGAGAACTGCTTTTAACACAATCTCAATTGCCCTCTGAAAATTTGGGGCCGCCCTCGAGAGACCAAAGGGCATGCGAGTAAATGCAAAAGTACCATTCTTAGTAACAAATGCCGTCTTACTAATATCTTTGGGGTCTACCACCATTTGAAAGTATCCACTACGTAAATCAAGGGACGACATAATTTCGGTGTGTTGAATATTGGTTATCAGATCATCAATTAGCGGAAGCTGATGTCGTGGATACCTCGTTATAGCATTCAATTTCCTATAATCTATTACGAACCTATAAGCTTTTGGGTCGTTCAGCGGCAATCCGATATTCTTCCGACATAAAACCACAGCGGATGCGATGCGTATGGCGAAGTTATTGAAATTATAGTCCCCTCGTCTAACATTTTCTTAACGTGATAATCAATGACACCCTGTTTGATCCTGTCATAGCGATAAGGTCTCAAAGAAATATGAGGGTGATCACCAGTATCAATTTCGCGATACAACACATGCGTCAGCAACGGCCTCGACGAAATTAAGCTCCGAAATTCGTTAAACAAAACATGCAACTTCTGTTTTTGTCCTGTACCGAATTTCGTCTTCGATAAATCTATATGAACCGGTTCGTCTGAAATTGCCCCCTTCTCAATCTGCAAGCCCAGAATGATTAACGATTTAGTCGGAAAATCAAAGCCTATTTTTGCCTGCGACTTAAAATCAATGTCCAAGATGCATGGATATTGCATCTCAGCAATCACATGAAATTTCTTCATGCCTTCATCCACTTCCTGAAGAATTAGTTATTTTTCTTTGATGCTAAAGCACTTACGTTTTGACATTTTCGAGCTACAAGAAACAAAGTTACCAGTACGACTGATCAATACTACAAATGAACGGAGACTAGTTCAAGGACACGAGACTCCACTGAGGGTGAAAGGGGATATCGAAGTTGTTTCCAGTGAACAGGACAAGGAGGGTTAAAGGTCGCACTTCTTGGATGAAATGCCCTGAATTCTATTGCTCTAGACGAGTTAGGCACGTAATAAAGCCATTTCAAGATTTATGACCATCATAAAATGTGCTAAGAAAAGAGAACTCGAAATGTCCTGAAATACTTCAAAAATAGGGAGGAAAAAATTGAATCCCAAGAGAAAAAAATCCATTATATAGAAAATGCACTTAGCTATTGGGAGGTTATTTAACGAAGAAAATCGTGAAAAGTTCTTGGTTCCAGGGAAAAGTTCGCTATATAGAAAATATAGAGACTCGTTATATAGAAGTTTGATTGTAATACATTTCAATTGACCGTGCTCTAAAAATTATATATAAGTGCAAAGATAAATTCTTGAGAAATATAGCAATTTTTTGAATCGTTCTTTATGTTCAATACACATCCCTAACAGAATTAGAAATGGAACATTGCCAACTGATTTCGAGAAAGTATTCGTAAAAAGGGACATCTGCAAAAATGCATTTTAAAGTTTCTGCTGGTTTTTTGGAATGAATAGTGCCTTGCCATAAACGAATTGAACTCGAAAAACTTTCTAAAAAAATCAAAAAGAAATAGAAAAAAAAATTTTACATTTTCTCGCCAATGTGCCTGCATTATGGATTCGATTTCGAAATATTCTTTTTTTTTTTTTTAAGTACAGAATTTATCTTTTATACTGGCATTTGCCCTCTTTTATCGGCAAGATATTTTAGACAAAAATTCTTTTACCGTTTCAGAAATTAAATGAATAAAACATGAAAGTTTGCAGTAGTAACTGATTGTTTTACATCTACGATTTTCTTTCGTACTTCTTAGTTATTTTACTACATTTGTTACAAATGTAAAATGTGGTTTCAGAATGCGAGAAATAAGAAATAATGTCCACTCTAACAGTCGAGTGAAATTTCGATTATAACATAGGAAAATATAATTGTTAAAAAAATATTTGTATTTATTAACTTTGTAATGATTTTACCTGAGCACCTAAGGGTGTAGGAGGATTGGAAGGAACGCTAGCCATATTTCAAGAAACAATCTAATTTATTCACAATATTAACCACAACTCAAATGCAATCGATCAATACTAAGATATTCACCCAATTAATAACTATGCAGACGATTAACAAGATACGTGAGATATGAGAAGACTTTAATACTAAATACACTTACTCAAGGCAATAGCTCTGGCTTTTTATTTATTTAATCTAGATTCAATCTCCGGTAACAATTCGTCACCTTAAGTAATTCAACTATCAAATATTAAATATCCGCAATTCAGATTCAATTTGATTACTCACTGCTCTGCTAGCAATCTATCCTATCTCTCTTTTTAACCTAAAAGCCTAGACTGTATACAATAGCCTTAATTTACATAATCACGTCTTCTTCGAAGAGGAGTTTTATAATAAAATAATTTTTAAAGACCAGAAATTTTCCAAGCGGATTATTATTAGTATAAAGAGCGAGGATAGAACAGTCACAACTTTGAATATTTTTATAAAAAAGTAAATTCAGGAAAAACTAGGGGAGGTACATCCATGTTCGTGAACGGCGGGCCAACCGTCATTGTATAAATTATACAAATACTCATACTCGTTGGTCAAATTTTAAGACTGTAATTTGTATTCAAATTCGCAAAATTCGTTCTTGGAATTTCGGTCTCGTTCTTTTATTGAACTTCTCTTCAGCTCAATTCAACTTTTTAAGACCCATTATTATTATGCCTTATGTATAAATGAGTTTATCACAGCATCACGAAAAATGTTTTTTCAATTAATGTTCGTAATATTAATGTATAATTTTCAATTAATGTATCGTAACTTCAGCATCACGATAAATGTTTTTTCAATTTTGTGCAATTAATGTTTTATCTTCTTGTGAAATTATTGTTTCATCTTAAAATAGTGTTAATAATTTATATCTGGATTTTAATTACATTAATCGGAGTACGTGCTCGTTAAATCAGTGGATCCGAAAGTCTTGTGGGCGGTCGCGGCAGAAACCACGAGTGCAGGGGGCCGGAGAACATTTCCCTCCCCTTCAGTTCCATGCCAAAATTGTGGAGGTGGAGATAGGTGGTGTCGCCATCTATCATTAAGAAGTCCAACCTGTTTCACAGGCAATGGCAAATTTCATTCCTTCCCTGCGGGAAGGACACGACATCAACAAGTACATTAATATTGTTTTTGTTGTATTTATTTTATGATGGAAACTGTAATATTCGCAAGCAGTGCCGTCCCTTATATTATAATGGTGTTTCAATGGAAATTTGGCGAAATTTTGGTGATACAGCCAAGTTGCATCATTTTTAGTGACCAAATTGGGTGACTTGGAGACCATATGGATGCTTCTTGAAATTACTGGAGATATCTATAACATCACTATCAATAACGAAAGTAGAATTTTCAAGAAAGTGCTTGAAGGTGGGGGCAAATAGTTCAAGGAGCTCTTCTTCAGTTATAATTCAATTTTTTACGAACCATTTTTACGAATTATACCTTATGTACATTAAATTTATTACAGCTTCACGAAAAACTTGTTTTACATGGAGAGAGAGAAAAGAAAAACACGTTCTTTACTGTTCACGCATCCATTTTAAATAATCAAAAGAAAACGAAAAAAATTTTACAATTTTTATTAAAATATAAATTGGAATAAAATATTTAAGAAAAACTTTTTCAATTCCTACTATTAGTTCACATTCCCCCTATATATATATATATCTTGTTTAATCGTTAATAAAAAACATTTCAAAGCGCTCAATTGAACTGAAATTTTATATACACGATTATTTTGGGTGACAATACGGTAACTTAATTATAAATAATAAAAAATAATTGATTAAAACTAATTAATCGAAGAATTACAGGTACAGCCACGTTGGCATCATTTTTGGCGACTTAGCGACCGTTTAGGTGACTTGTAAAGGTTTTTTTTTCTCACATTTTAAAGCGATCATTGGAGCTAAAACTTTCTATATACGATTGTTTTGGGTGACAATACGATAATTTAATTATAATTAAATAAAATCAATTAACTGAAACTAATTATTTAAAGAATTATAGATACGTCGTGTTGGCTTCATTTTGAGCGACTTGGATCAAAACTTGATAAAAGATTTTTTTTTTCCTCACGTTTTAAAGCCTTTAGTTGTACTGAAATTTTATATACACGATTGTTTTGGTTGACAATACGATACTTTAATGATAATTATTAAAAATTAATTACCATTTAATATTGTGATTCTTCATATGTATATACATATTTATATTAATTGTAATTATTTAATAAAAAGTAACTAAAAAATAAAAAATTTCTTTGTCCACCTAAGTAGGAATTGACTTTTAAATTTTTTTATATTACTTGTTTAATATATAGAGAGAAAAGAAAAACAACATCTACATAATTGTTCACGCATCCATTTTAAATAATCAAAATTTTAAAAATTATAACATTTTTAATTAAGATACAAATTGTTCAAGCTAAATATATTATGCAGCCTAACATAACTGAATTCAAATAAAATCAACATTTTTTATCGAATATATTTATTCAATCGAAAATTTGGCGAATGTTTCCATGTAGAAGCCGAGAATTATTGGAACTTTTTTAAAGTTAAAGACAGAGAGTAAAGGAATTGTTTTATATACGAATCCGCTGCTAATTTTGAGGTAAAAAAGCAATTTAGAAAAAAAAATTCAATACAGCAGAACGTCATTCATCCGAATCAATTGGGACCGGACACCGTTCGGATAACCGAATGCGATCCATACAGTATATGATACTGGACACTATACAGATATTGAAAATGATCACATGCGGGAAACGTGCTTGAAGAAAAAGCAAAATAGATGCAAAATGTCGCAATTTTACCTTTATTGCGGAAAATAATCACTTATTTTTTCGCTGTACCATTGAACACCTTCGTTTTTCGCTGCAAGGTCTCTGATTCTCTTGAGCAGCAATAGTTGAGTAGGACAGCACTCCGATTGCTGTTCGTAACACTCCATAGCTGTCTCTAACGCGGAAAACACTTCAGCATTTGCTGAACCCTTGCTACTTTCGTTGCTGTTGTTCTCGTCTTCATCCGTTTCATCGTCGACAGGATCGGATTCTTCTTGCACGGATGTCCCAATCTGAAATGCACAATATTCTGCATCGCATGCCATCCTGGTTTCTACATCAACAAAACTCAACAAAATAGCACGTATACACTTGGAAACAAACTGACCTAGTATTCCACGCAGATGTTTACCTAATCACACAACTGAAATTCCTTAAATATCCCTGATCGTCACTTTTGGCCTCACACGAAACAACTGTTGAGCATTACACTGTTAGGAAACGTATCCGGACTTTGGTCCGGATATTTGACGTTCCAAATAATAAACGTTCGGATAAACGACGTTCTACTGTATAGTAATTCCTTGACTTACACTACCACGACTTACCCGAATCCGGAGTTACGCGATTTTCAAATTTCTTTGATTTGTCTCTTGTTTAGGTGCTTTTTTTTCCATCACTGAATCTCAGGCGGAATCAGTGTCAAAGCCTGATGAAATTGGTTACGTGATTGAAGAATTTGTCCATCTTGCCACGCAAATACCTTTGATAGTGGATAGTGGTCGTTCAATAACTGCTGGATTCTCACAATCACAGAAGCTGATAATTGATGAGCTCATAGAAATGCATGAGCAAGAGCAAGACATTGAAGAACTTGAGTCTTTAGACCCAGTTCAATCAGAAGATCGAATGACGGTTGGGAATTTTGTAACGGATCCATACGCAACCTTCAACTAACAAGTCCTTTTGGGTACTCTTTTGGGCCTGCAAATTTTAACCAATCTTCTCCTTAAGAAGGAAACCTGATATGCAAATTAAGTTTATTATATATATTCCTAGTTCGCGAGTTTATAAAAGTTAGTGAATTGTGAGTGGATTAGAAGTGAAGAGAACAGTGAATAGTCAGTGAATTGGCAGTGAAGAGAATAAGTAAACATAAAGTTCGTAAGTCAGAAGTTTAGTTAACAAGAGGTGACAAGATAGTTACAAGGTAAAAGATTATACTCAGGAAGTGTTAAATATAAGTTGGATTGACTAGAAGACTGCCTAAGTTCAGGTACTGTCAATTTCATATTACGTGGATATTTAAAGTGTTAAAGTGGTTAGGCAGACATTTAGTATTTATCTTCCGTGTAAAGTAATATTAAGGAGAAGAGCCGCATTATTGAACATATTTTCCCAAAACGCGAATCTCGTCTCTTCTCTCTGTTGCCTGGCTGAATTATAGTGATAAATAAAATAATAGGAATTTATTATGTCGAATGATCCTTTAATTCCTTCCACACCTTTAGCTGGGTCACGGGGTAGAAGAGATTTAGGTTCGTTTCAGTTTGACAGAAGGTCTCAGTCTAATAGAAAAAGGGTTACAAATCTTAGAAAACTTAAACTTCAACGAAGAACATTTTTTTAACCATACAAAGAATGAAAAAATTGTTAGCATGCTAGGAGGAAATTTTGTGGGAGAAAAAAAATCCTTGAGTCGGCAGATTATTTTGTTAAATTTTATGAAACCTTTTACACATCAAGTTGCAATTTTGTATTTGTGTTAGAAATACCTTTTTTTCTAAATTAATATTTTCTTTCGTCTCCGGCCCCAACTAAAAATAATTATTTACAGCAGCGTTTCTCAAACTGTGGATCACGCCCCTCTAGGGGGCGTGATAACTCTACGAGGAGGGCGCGAGCATATTAAAAAGTTGAAAACAAAAGATTTTTAAAAAAATTATTAATTTACTGAAAGTAAACAATCAAAAACATTCTGACATATTGAAAAATAAAATACACATTTACGCTGATATAATACTCTTATAAATGTATCAGTACTGTACGGTTTATTTTATAATTAATTTGACAATACCAAGAACGAGTTTAATAATTACATGTGACCTCATGGGCCTGTCGTATATAAATTTGTACACAAAAATTAACATTTATCTTAATCATTTGTACTGTGAAAAACAATTGTTGATTAAAGTTACTGCTGCCTTAACTGCTGATTAAAAGTTACGCTATTCCCCTCCCCAATGTCACTGTTTCCCAAGTAGGCATGCATATATATTGGGGGAGGGGGGGAGAAAGAATAAATAAACAAATCCTTTGCAAACACTGTAAAAGTCCGACTATTGCATTCCAAAGCCTTCGGAATAACTTTATGGATAGCATTGCACAGAAAAAAGCATACTTCGAAAAGACGTATATATACGTCCTGGGCAATTAACGTTTTGGCTCAGTGAGACGTTTATATACGCCAGTGGTACTTAAGAGGGTAAAGTCGTATTGTATCTTCAGCGTCAAAGTATAGTATTATTGAATTCAATACATTCTTATTGTATGAAAGGGGGGAAATTATGATTGAAAATTATGATTGAATATTGGTCGTAAATTTTAAAAGTTTGAGAAGCACTGATTTACACGTATTTATATGCGAAATTATACCCCGACTTACGCGAATTCGATTTACGCAGTTATCACTCAGTCCCACCTATTGCGTAAGTTCGGGGTTTTACTGCATATGCTTTACTACCCATGCGCGAGCCATTTTTATCATTTAATTTGTAAGGTGTTTTGAATGGAGTTTTTGTTTTAAAGAAATATAGGGAAAAGCAATCTGAATCCTTCAAAGTCAGTATCAGAATCCGAATTTCCAAAGAGCACTTAAAAATCATATTCGCTTATTGTGTAACACACCTTGACTCGCACCCCTATACATGTCGATTTTGACATCTGAAAAGTAGGTGGCTCGCTTGTGGGTTGGAGACAGAGGCTTTGGTGTCATTGTCCTTTGTTTGGCATCGGAACTATCGACACCAGTGTGTGTGAGAACACAATGGACGGGACATGGCAAGATTGTGCTTTTCCATAGGTAGTACTTGTCTGTCTTTTAAGACTGGCGCCTCAGCGGACGGTGGTGGGTCATTTAAAAGAGGAAATGGCGACGAAGTGGTCATGAACCAGATGTCGGACCAGCCTTTGTCACGGGAAGCATTCGAAAGGGACGAGAGTCATTGTTCGACCTGCACCAGTGGTGGGCTATTGAGATTGAGGTGCAAGGTGCAGAACTTTGGGGTCTGCTAATGAGAGATGACGGGGGAGTGTAGTTGACCCGCCCCTGGAGTTTAAAAGGGGCGATTCGGGAAAGGAAGGGATCGACTCACGAGACTTGATCCTGCGAGGAAGAAGAAAACGAACGATTCAGGTTCCCTGATCTAGAGGAAAGAAAAATTGTGAGGGCAAGTGCCCTCTAGACGGAAGTAATCTCTCTTAACGTGTAGGCCTGGTCGCGATGGGCAGAGAGAGGTACACTGACGGCTCCTGAGCCCGATCCGGTGGGACTGAGACAATTGTGGGGCAAGCGCCCTCCGGTCAAAGGAGAGAGGTATCGGAGTAATAAGATTAAGGACTGAAAGAGAGAGACGCACTACACCGGCTAGGCAATTCTGCAATTATTTCAAGACTGGACTTTAGTTTTCTTCCCTGCAAAACAAAATGCTAGAGGCATTGCGTGTGATGTATAATTTTAATTCATTTAATATTTACGTATTCTAGAAATAAAAATTAGTTTTAATGTTTAGCTGTGAGGCTGAATACGCTACCCTGTCAGATGCCACACTCTCCCCTATCTACCCTGTAACCCGGTTAAATGTGTAGGAGGAAGTGAAGAACGATTCGACATGATAATATCTAATTATTTGTTTAGCACTTTAATTAACTCAAAAACAATTCAATGAATCAGATTAAATAAGATGTTTCAGATTAGCCAGCAGAGGTAAGGTGACGAGAGTGGCGTTTTTGAAGAATATTGCTAATAATTGATCTACTTTTTATTTATCAATCTTCTTACCTTGATATTGCTTTAAAAGGTAGATATGTAACTAATTGCCGCTTAAACCCCTTTAATAATTTAAATATCAAAACGCACTATAAATGTGACTAACACCTGAACTGTAGATAGTCTTCTTATATTCTAATGCGTAATCCTTCAATCCCTTGATAACTTCTATTAGATAGGAGAATTTTCCACTATATAACTATTTATCTCTTTGTATAATTCTTTCTCTCTTCTCACACACTGACTTATTAACTCTCTTCCATATATCTCTCCAACTTATGTTACGCTTTATCTCGCTTTAACTAACTTTTCTAGCAAGTGGACGTAAACTATATATAATAAACTTAATCTGCATATCACGGTTTCTTCTTCAGAAAAGGTTGTTGATTTTCATAGCCCCAAATATTTCCCAAGAGGTTAATTGAAGAGCCGCAAGAGAATTTCTCTTCTCACTCATTTTCCAAGCAAAAAAATGGCACAGAAACTTTTGAGTTCCACAAACAATGTGAAAGATAACAAATGAAGAGGCAAAAAAAATGTTTTAGCTCCAGATGGTTACTAGAAACAAAATTATCGTCGTTGGCGTCTAGCGTTTTACTTTTCAACAGCTTCATTGAAAAATTTTCCTCTCTTTTTACCCACTTGGCAACACCTTATCTCGTATGGCAATATGTTTAAAAGTTACAGGATTGTTTCGTCCCCAATTCTGCTTATGTACGGATTTTGAATTTTGGATAAATTTTTGAAAGAAAAACGCACTCTCGACTTGTACATGGATCGGCTTATGTACGGTAATTTACGAAAAAATTATCAAACGAATAAATAAATAATTAAAAATAACAATCATAGGTTTTCAAAATAAGAATTTATATCAATTATAATTATTTATAATTCAAATGTGAATTAATTATTTCCTTACAAGACACTACTTTTCTCAAGAAAGCATACGTAACTAATTTCTTACATAACTGAAGAGGTTTACAAAAAAAATTGTGATTTGCAAAAAAAAATTCACGTTTTTAATAATGTTTTTTTTTTTAGATTATATATATTTTTTAACAAAATGGAAAATTCATCATACATAATAAGCTTAAAAAGTAAAATAAATTAGAAAATTATAATATTAAATATATTTGTTTACTTACAAAAAAATTCCATAAAAACATTTTTTGGACTCAATAAATACTAGAGTTCAATGAACTAGTGAATCTGAAATGTGTTTGGATAGACATTTTGGCGGAAGCCCAGAAATGTGTATTTTACTATTAGACAACAAAATCCATATATATTACAAGAGAAATGATTGTTAGAGAATTTGTTGTTTCAATGAAAATGTGTGTATATTACATATTAATTTTTTTTTTTATATTTTTCAGTGAATCCGTTCGTGCCAAATACGGTAAACTCATGATATTATTCATCAAAAGTTGAAAAAAATATCTTTTAAAGTTTATCTGGTTTTGATTGTATTTTAGGTTATTAATATTCCATGGAATTCCAAACATTTAATAACTAAATCGTAGTGCTGGCGCCTAGAGGCCCGGATAAGCTGGTAATCAGATTTTCTTGTTATGAATTTCGATCCGCTAGTAACAAGCGGGCCTGTAGATCTTCTGTGCCCAGGGCCCGAAATGAGCTTAAGGTATCCGACTACCCTAAAATTGTGTGTGTGAATTTTACCAAAACTTAACTAATTTTTTTTTTTTTTTTATGAATTTTTTATAAGCCATCGTATTAGCTTTATAAAAATGCCAAGTTTATTATTTTCCGTTCACTAGAGCAAAAACAATAAGTGTTTTAGTAAAAGCAGATACCATTACTTTAAGCAAGGTGCCATACTTTAAAACGCATTTTACTCGAAATGTGTGTTTTTTTTAAATACTCGAATGGGGACAGCGATTGCTCAAAAAGTTTTGAAAATGATTCACTGAAATTTTTTGTGTATGTTCTATATAGTAGTAGAAATGTCTTAACCTTCAGATTTATTAGTCACTGTTTTATTACAAAATTGACAGTCCCTTATGTTAATATAATCACTATTTTTTTAAGCAAATTCTTATAATAACTAAGATAAAGTGCTCTATTTTTTGTAAAAGCTAAAATATTTCTTATCCTGAAGGTCAATTCAAAAATAAATAACATAGCTCAACATCAGAATTGAAATAGTTTTCTTCATGAAAAGAAAATTTATGTACCATGTTTTTGTAATTATTTTCATGCATTTTCATCCACTTCTGAGCTATAGTCCAAATTGCAAATCTCCAGATCATCGGGAAGTTAGTTTAAAATCAATTATAAAATTCTACCCGGGCAGACATACAAGAAAGCGAGTTAATAAAGGCATGATAACCTGGGGGGTCAACCCAGAGCCACGAAATTGAATACGTAGAAGCAACTCAACCCGTGCTATCGACAGGAGGTCTTAGTTTGTGTAAATTCGTGGGAGTTCTGGAGTTACGGGGCCCTTTGTCGAAATCGGGGTGCACCTTTTCGGGGGCCCGGGCCAGAGACTAGAACTTTTTTTTTCACATTTTCATGCACTGTAATCCACTTCTAAGCTATAGTCCAAATTTCAAGTATCTAGCTCATCAGGAAGTTAGTTTAAAATCAATTACAAAATTCTACCCGGACAGACATACAAGAAAGCGAGTTAATAAAAATATGTTAAAATTGAAAATTTACTTATAAACTTTTGGTACAGAATGGGCCCAGTTTATGTTGTTTTTTTTTTTTTTTAATTTTTAGCCATTCTTCCCATTTTTAGTACAAAAATTTCTTTTTTTTTCTTAGTAATTTAAGCATATTTTTCTTAAAATGTACTAAACAAATCTAAAAACCACAAAAAAAAAATTCTTTAAAAAAAACATTTTTTTTAAAGCTGTCGCAAGTAGTCGGGTACCAAGTAATCGGCACTGATAACATAAGTGAGCTTAGAAAAGATATCTAAAAGTATCCATACATCTATATCTCTACTTCAACACTCAAAAACACTATCAAATTTACTTATTATTATAAAAAACTAATAAAAATTCATATTATTGTACTATTTCCTCCTTATAAAATGATATTTGTATGTGACTCTGTTGTATATGATAGCATAGAAATCACAGTGTGTAATATTTATGCTCTAAAAATATGCCTTTGTGTTTAGTTAACATTAAACGTTGCATTTAAAATATGGAATTTAAAAATATTTATGGCTTTACATTGGAGAAACAATTAATTATATTCATATAAGAGAAGAGATGGGTTTTTTTTTAATAAAACTGATATTTGTCAGTGAAAAAATAATATTTGGTTCTTAAAAAGTTTGCTAAACAAATATAATTTCACAAACTTTTATAGGTTCCTGAATTCAAATATAATTCAATATAATCCTGAATATAATATAATAATCAGTAAAAATATCAATATTTGTTTATATCCAAGTTTAAGTCATACCTTTGGCAAGGGAGAAAAAAATCATGCCAAATTGCGCCAATAACTCATTTTTCTGTGTTGGATCGATTAATGCCATTACGATAGCAATTCGCCAAGTTGTCGATAAATAAAGGAGTGTACTAAAATAGGATCCAACACAATATAAATTTAGGCATTGTAAATCAAATGTTGGTAAATGATGAGTCGAAAAAATAGTATGATTTTTTGGTTAAAGTGCAGTTAGGGGGTGAGCCTTTGGATTTGGCGATTTTTCTTTAGATTTGGCGAATTTTATCTAGTTGTCATAGATAGCTTAGCTATCAAATCTGGTCGCCGAAAACACATATTGCTAAATGAAGTAGCTTGGCGAACGATTTCAGTCACCAAAATAAAATTTACATCGCCAAGCCTCCCCCTCCCCTAATCTACACTTTAACCAATTTTTTTTCCACAGTACTTTCAACCAATGATTTTATAAACAGTCATTTGAATGGCCTATATCTATGGCGATCACATGATAAATACAACCACGTGTCCAAAAAAAATACTTTTATTATACTTGAAATTTTAAATCGTGCATTTTATTTACCTATGTGTATTATTATTATTAACAAATATGTTCTTTTTAAAAGAATCTGCAAAAAGCAAAAGTTGGCAACAGCGAAACGCATGAACTGATTGGCTAAAAACACATGATTGTATTTATTGTGTGACTATGACGTCACATGAATTCTTGAACAGAGTGGCTGGAAACGCGTGTTTATAGTGATTTTGTGACTGTGACGTCACATGGATTTGGCACATTGCTAAAGAGAGAGTATATTTTTTTCATTAATACTGCCAGTAAATGTAATTTTTCGAATGTAATTCGAATTCCTTAATAGAATTAATTATATACTCATCTTTAAAAATTTTTACCTTCTACTAACCATCTGCCTTCTAGGAAAGATTAATTTCATTTTAAAAACTTCTTCCCACTTTGGGAGTGTGCGACATTAATTTCTCCCAAAAGTATCAAACGCAATCCTTCAGCATTTATCTCTTCAGAGAGCGAAATCTTCCATTTATCTTTTGCTTTGGCAACAATTCAACAATAATTGTTTAGACTGGAAACTTCTGCTCATGTTTTCGGAAAAGTCAGTGCGCAATATTATTAAGGATATCTGGGTTTCTTCTCGTTTATTGCCAAACATTCTGACCTCCTGGATAATTTATATAGTTAGAAAAGTTTTTCGGCCATTAGCATCCAACTCAGCTAGAAAAAGAAGTTTTCGAAAGGAAAGATCTGGACTAATGCCCTTATATATCCTTTATGAAGAAAATGAATTATGCTTTGATTTCAATACTTCTTATTTCTTAGAAAGATTTGACAATATAGATATAATCGTACAAATTCTTATTTTTTTTTTAAAAAAATTAAGAGATATTTTGGATTTTCTTTTAGGAAAACGTTTTATTGATGCAATAAAAATTATCCAAGAGTCTTTTTACTTAAATTTAATTAACAAATAAATTAAATGTAAAAAAACTTTTTTAAGAACAAGCTTTTATTTAAACGCGCTAAAAAGAATAAAATAAACTTTTCCTTTAAAACTTTTTTTACTATCAACTTATAACGTCATTACACAATTTATATGATATAAAAGCTTGTCGCAATATTTAAGTACTCATATTTACTTAGTTTGAATTTTTAAAAACCAAAATCAATCAGGTCAAGTTATTTATTTTACTTATTTATCTACTCAGGTATATCTCGCGACAAGCTTTTATATCATATAAATTGTGTAATGACGTTATAAGTTGATAGTAAAAAAAGTTTTAAAGGAAAAGTTTATTTTATTCTTTTTAGCGCGTTTAAATAAAAGCTTGTTCTTAAAAAAGTTTTTTTACATTTAATTTATTTTTTACTTTTTTGTTATCGCTGGACAGTTTTCTCAGCCTGTTCAACTCATTGAACGCTGGTTCGCCATCCCTGGTTTAGCTGAATTTATTCTCGCAAAATGGGTATTAGACTAAAAACACAATTTTTTTAAATCCGTAATTTTTAAGCAATTTTTTCAATCTTCGTGCAGATTTTGGGTAACATTGTTCTACACACGAAAAAAAAAGGTTTAGTGAGATTATCTTCATAAATGACAAAGTTATTAAATGTTTAATTAAAATTTTGACTATTTTTGAAAAACTTAAAGAATATATTATTTATTTGAAATATTTTGAAGATAAGGGATATATTTCTCTAACATATTAGAAGAAAATTTTAGTTATTTATTAAAAAACTTCAAAAGACATTTAAATATATGTATTAATCAATAAAATGCTTAAGACTCAAAACGCATTTTGTAATCAAAAAAGAAAGTTTTATCAAATAATGATAATTTTTTGCTGCGACATTGAATATCTTCTACGTAAGAATCTATTTTTTTTTAATTGCTCAGATCATCTTTAGAAACTTGATTTTGAAAAAATCAATAATTAAATTCAAATAAAATTAACAGATTCTATTTGTAATTAAATTTAAGGACACATGTCGTAGTGTGTGTTTAGATTACTGGTGATAAAATGAGGTATATTTAAATTACTTGTAGGGTTAAAATTAGAAAATTTCTTTAAAAAATTCCTTCATTTTATTATAAAATTATTTTTTTAATCGAAAATATATTGCATTTCTAGATAATATTTTTCTCTTATTGTTTTCCTAGCGGATTCCTTTTGATGGGTAAGATATATAAAAAAATGATCTTTCCGATTCTGTAATTATTTTTTGTCTGAGTTTCATAGATTAAAGTTAGATAAATTATTTAAAGAATTTCTTCAATACTCCATCTCAGTTTAACTTGGCAGCGTTGAGAAGGTATACAATGTACCAATCTACTTGAAAAATAGCTCTACTTTTTTGTTTTGAATTTAAATCCAAGAAAATAGATAGAAATTTGTAAAAAAATTGCATACGTTGTAGAAATTAGATTATTTTTACGTTGTAGAAATGTAATTATTTTTTAGACAAATTTAATTAATATTGTCAATAGCGCAACGTTATGAAATTCCAGTTTGGCTGAAAACCGATTTTCGACGCCAACTTTTGTCATTGTTGTAACAGTAAAATTATTACAACAATGCAGATACATCCAAGTTGGTGCCCAAAACTAGTTTAACGTTTTTAATTAATATATTTTTAATTAATTGCAGTATCGGAATATAAATGGTCAAAACATGCATTGTCATCCAAACTAAACGTGTATATAAAATTTCAGCTCAATGGGAGGAAGATATCAGCTTCAAAATTGAGTTGCAAGATTCCACCCGAACAAATTACATACATACATACATACATACATACATACATACATACATACATACATTGTAAGTTAAATAAAAGCTTTTAAAAAAAATAAACAGTTTTACTTGTGTGAATAATAGCAGCCAAAGTTTACTATACTGACGCCTTTTATTCTTATCATCTCTCAAATTATCCGAGAGATCTCCAGATGAATGATAATATCCCGAAAATATACAAAACTTTATCACGTATTAACTTCACTCACTGTCGATCGCATCACAATTCTTTTTTCAAACTGAAAAATAAAATTTAGAATAATTACAAAAAATGTGCCAACTTAAGAAACGTAACTTTAAAAACAAACGATTATGTATCAGTAAATAAATTAAGTAATCAAATAAATTAGAGTTGCATGAACTACAGCAGACAATAATAGTAATATAAATTAAAAGTAAAAATTTTTTTTAAAAACAAGCTTTTATTTAAAACGCGCTAAAAAGAATAAAATAAATTTTTCTTTAAAATTTTTTTACTATCAACTTATAACGTCATTACACAATTTATATGATATAAAAGCTTGTCGCAAGATTAAAGCACTCTTATTTACTTAGTTTGAAAATTTTAAGAAATTGAAATCAATCAGATCAAGTTATTTAATTTACTTGTTTATCTGCAGAGGTAAATCCCGCGACAAGCTTTTATATCATATAAATTGTGTAATGACGTTATAAGTTGATAGTAAAAAAATTTTAAAGAAAAATTTATTTTATTCTTTTTAGCGCGTTTTAAATAAAAGCTTGTTTTTAAAAAAGTTTTTACTTTTAATTTATTTTTTACTTTTTAGTTATCACTGGACAGGTTTCTTAGTCTGTTCATCTCATTCAACGCATCATTGTTGCTAGGTGTTAGCCGGTTATTTTCGAACAATCGAGCTAAATGAATTCTCGCAAAAAGGGTACTAGACGAGAAACACAATTTTTTCTTAAATCCGTAAATTTTAAGCAATTTTTTCAATCTTCGTACAGATCTTGGGTAATATTATCCTACACACGAAAAAAAGTTTTATGAGATTTTCTTCATAAATGACAAAGTTATTAAATATTAAATGTTGAGTATTTTTTGAAAAATCGTAAAAAAAAATTTTCGACATTTTATTTTTTAAATGACTGATTCTAAAAGAGCAAATCATGAGCTGTTTTAGTACGGAATGTCGATTCATTTAAACAAAAAAAATTCATGCGCGTCGATTTAGACATTATTTTCATAATAACGCATCGATTTTGACTTATTTAAAAAAATTCGTAAGAAATACAAATATTATTATTTTGTAAAAACCATTATACCGTATTGGGACGAAATAAATGATCTTTCCGATTCTATAATTATTTTTTGTCTGAGCTTCATAGATTAACCTCTTAAGCGGTCAATTTTTTTTACCAAAATTTTCCCAAAAAAAGCCCATTTTTTAACTGCATGTAACTAAGCATAATAATTAACAGAACGCGCGAAAATGGAAGACTTTTATTTTAATCTCCGGTTTAAAATTTTACTCACCTTTTTTTATTTTATAATTTTTGAATACAAAAATCCTTAAATGTTTGCTTTTAATAAGTACATTCTGCGTACTATGAAGAATATTTCACATATATCTTAAAATGTTTTCTTCCACTTACCAAAAAATTTCATGTTCATACCTCTTTTTCATACGATTGATAGGATTTTATGTGTGTGTGTGGATATTTATATGCACACACAATATGAAGAATAGTGTAACACTAAGTCTTATATTCCAATGGGGATAGAGATAATATCGACTTCTTTGGATTATCTATCCATTTTCCTTTTTCTTAGGCAACACATTGTACATTGCCTTGTGAATCCCTGTTCTTTATCCAATATTTTCAAGAATATATATTCTTGCCTTCAGTGAAAAATTCTCACCTTCACCACTACCAAAATTCTGAATGAAGAGTAGTTCAGTACCATGGACAAACTCTCTCTCTCTGCATCTCCTAAAGACACACTATACTAATAACCTTATTATAGGAATAAAAATGTCTGTGCAAATAAAATATAGAAAGAAAAAATTTCGGTGCCTGTACAGCGCACGGGCAAACCGGTTGTGGCTAACTTTCAGTAACCCGTAAGGTGTACGGGCAAACCAGTTAAGGGGTTAAAGTTAGAATTTCTATAATACTCCATCTCAGTTTAACTTGGCACCGTTGAGAAAGGTATACAATGTACCAATCTACTTGAAAAATAGCTCTACTTTTTTTGTTTTGAATTTAAATCCAAGAAAATAGATAGAAATTTGTAAAAAAAATTGCATATGTTGTAGAAATTTAATTATTTTTTAGACAAAGTTAATTAATACAGTCATTAGCGCAACGTTATGAAATTCCAGTTTGGCTGAAAACCGATTTTCGACGCCAACTTTTGTCATTGTTGTAACAATAAAATTATTACAACAATGCAGATATATCCAAGTTGGCGCCCAAAACTAGTTTAACGTTTTTAATTAATATCTTTTTAATTAATTGCAATATCGGAATATAAATGGTCAAAACATGCATTGTCATCCAAACTAAACGTGTATACAAAATTTCAGCTCAATGGGAGGAAGATATCAGCTTCAAAATTGAGTTGCAAGATTCCACCCGAACAAATTACATACATACATACATACATACATACATACATACATTGTAAGTTAAATAAAAGCTTTTAATAAAAGAGAATTTTCACAACCTAAACAATATCTACAAGTGCGAAATCATTTAAATAGTCAATTAAAAATTGGTTTAAAATAAAGAAAATTTCTTAAAGATCTAAATACAGGGTTGTAACGTTCCTGAGGACGTTAGTGTTTGGGGATTCGAGCAAAGATCAGCCATAGTACTTTAAAAACAATTTTATTATTACTTTTACTTAATCAAACAACTCAATTAAAGGGAGAGCGTGCATTAAACATTAAACCCGGAAGAGCAACCACGTTGTATTAATTTAACTATTATATAAATAAACGCACTTATCTGAAAATGGGAGCGCTTTTGACTCTCGTGCTTGTACTTTCTGTAGATAACTTGCTTAACTATACGACCTCCGGTTGAAGTATACAGTTCCAATGCACTATAAATAAAGAACAATGTAAAATATTATGTGTCTCTTTTAACAGAATGATATGGGTTAGTTTAGGTTTTGTTAAAGACAAAGGGTACTTACGTATTATCGCAACCTATTGGTGACATTGTATGAAACGAAGCACCTTTCAGCACGCACGACTCATAGGAAATCGGGGTTGCTAATTTGGTGAGTTGTTAATAGAGTAGGCAATTGTTGCGATAGTACATAAGTGTCAGACAAAGCCACAGATGTGCTATATATGAACCCTTAATCACGTGAGACACATGGAGCTTGTCCATTTCCGCTGAAATACGTATTGAAGTATTTGAATCAAGTCCATCGATAGCGACTTGATACGCTGTTTCATCCCCGCTAAATTAACAGACAAGGAAAGGACGAATGCCTTATACACACACACTCTCAGGAAGAAGTCACTAGGTGTTAAGTCAGGGCGAATGGCATGATGTAGTCCTCAGCTCATCCAATACCCCGGTGAGGGATTTCTTCAACGAGATAATCTCCCACGCAGGCCGACCAGAGTGGTAGTGCCCGTCCAATTGGAGAATGAAATTGTCAATATCGGTCCTGCAACTGTGGCATCAACCAAAGAGTTAACATATCCTAAAAAATGGCCCCGTGATAGTTTGGAGCCAAACGCTTTTTTTTTTCTGAACACTGCACATAATACATTTACCTAAGGAGATCTCGCGCATGCCGCACTATGGATATTGCTTGCGTCACTTCTGTCGTGAATCGAGATACAAATTGTAAGAGTACATCTACCTTATGGTTCGCTGATGTTGTGTATGTCTTTGACTGTTACTGTTTTGCAGCTTCAGAAAAAAGTGTATACTTCTTTATAAATCACCCTGTATTTTACAGAATGAAATACCACTTATAGGAGTTATATTCAGTGAATAATGTTTACACACAAAAAAATTTAAATGCTAAAACATTTATATTTTTTTTTTTTTTTTTTTTGGAATTTTCACTAAATGAGTTATCTTTTGAAGTAATTGCTGAAGGTAGTATGTAATACAGTGAAATACGTTTAACGTGAAAATGCTTAGGACGAAATATCAGTTGATACAGAATAATATAACAGTCCCTACAAACTACTACATATTTTCATAATTTCTTTCTTTTAACAAGAATCAAAAATCGCTTAATAAGAAAAGATTTTTTTTTCTGGGAATGAACAAAATTCGGAAAACTTTAGCCACGCAGGCGAGATTTAAGAGGGATGTGAAATGAAGGAGAGTTGGTTTCACATGTTTCTTAGAAAGCAGGCTAACTGGGCTTTGAAATGCACTCAAAATAGTCTGTGACACAAGACAATTTTGTTTATGTAAGCTACTTTCACCCTCCACCCCTACAAACGCAGTGTGAGTAAAAATCTGTAAGTTTGTGTGTCTCGCGGGTTTTTTTCCCCCTCTTCTATTTTAAAAGAATTCTTTAACGAGCACAATGGAAAAGAACTCAGGAGGAAAGCAAACTGCCATTTCGCTTAAAATTAAGACTGAGCTCCTTAAGGCTGTTGATCAAAAACAGAAGACGAAAAAGGAAATTTGTAAAGTTTTTGGAATTGCTAACACTACATGTACCAACAATAGTTTTTAAAAAAAAAAAGAGAGTGAATTTCGGAAATATTTGAACGAAGTAAATTTGAGTTAGAGTGAAAACGGATGAGAATGGTCAAGTACGAGGATTCAGAGAGACGGCTTTTCTCGTTTGGTTTACACAAGTGAGACCTGAGAATGCTTCTCTATATCAAGATTTTTAATGCTAGAAAGAAACAATGATCTTGCTAAACGAATGGGTAATACATTTCATTAAATTTCAATTAAATTTCATTAATTTATTTTGAATGTTTTTGTTTCATTGGTTTTTATTGAATACGTATATATACAGGGTGTTTCATAAATGATGGGAGTAACTTTAAGGGGTGATAGTACACATCAAGACGAGTAATAGTAAATAGGAAACCAAGTGTCCCAAACGTCTTCCGAAGGAGAAAGGCGCCATCAAAGTTTAGGGTCCTAAATTTCAAATGATGATAAAAAACGGGAAAATGGATCGATTCATTTGCGGTTTTCACTAAAATCATTCTTTAAATTAGTATTTTCATTAAAAAAAGTTTTAAAGACAAAGTTAAAAAATGCCGTTAGAGGGCGCTCTAGACTTTGGAGTACCGAACAACTACCTTTTACCAGTATTTTTTTTATTTTGTTAAATGTTTACAAAAGCTTAGATTTTAACTTGAATTTTGAGCGCAAAATTGAAACCATCGGGAGCGGTTAAGTGGCGCAAATGTAACCGCGTTTAGGGAGGAAAAATTGAAATGCTCGTATGTAATGATCAAAATAAAAAACGATAAAGCAAACTTTAAGAGGCGATAGTACAACACCAAAACAAGTAACATTCATCAAAGAAATCATACTCGTAATTTTAACCCGAAGGTGATAGAGGGCGCTGAAACAGATTTCGTTTTAAGAGACAAAAAGGAAACAAAGAACATTTACGTTATAAAAAAAAGTTTAATTAGAAATGATTACAATATCTGTTCGAAACACTGACCATTAGAGGCGATGCATGCGGTACAACGGCGAAGAAGGATTCACGAACCCTCTGAAACACGCCAGGAGTATCGGCAGCTGCCGAAAGTCTGGCGACGAGTTCTTCTGCAGTTTCGATAGGAGTCTCATACATAAGACTCTTCAAGTGTCCCCACAAAAAGAAATCCAGGCATGAAAGATCGGGCGATCGCGCTGGCCAAGGGACAGGACCACTTCGCCCAATCCATTGATTTGGAAAGGTTGCGTTTAGATAATTTCGCACCTCTGGCGCAAAATGAGCTGGTGCTCCATCCTGCTGGAACCACATTACTCGCCGGATACGAGGGGGAACATCTGTTATCATTTCCGGCAGCACCTGTTGCAGAAAGGTAAGATATTTTTTTCCATCCAGGCGTTCTGGCAGAAGATAAGGTCCAAGTAGATGGTCACCAATTATTCCTGCCCAAACATTTATGGAAAATCGTCGCTGATATGCATGTGTAGAAGACGCATGTGGATTTACATCTGCCCATTGGTGGGAATTGTGGGTGTTAAATGTACCGTCACGTGTAAATGTACATTCATCTGTAAAAAGCACAGTTGCACCAAAATCGGGATTTAGGGTGTGTTTCTGCAGATACCAGCGAGCAAAATCCATTCGACGAGGAAAATCCCTTTCAGTCAGTTCCTGGACTCGTTGGACATGAAAAGGATGCATACTTTCATCCTTTAGTACTCGCCATGTCGTGGAGGGTGATACTTCAATTTGACTAGCCACTGCTCGCGTGCTTGTATTTGGATGATCAGTCACCATATCCAGAATTTTTTCTTCCACGGCTACCGTTCTGTTAGACTTCGCACAGCCTGCATTTGAACGTGCACCAAAAAAGGATCCTGTCTCACACAACTGTCTGTGCAAGCGCACAAATGTTTTATCATTCGGCAACCGCCTGTTGGGAAACTTTTTTCCGTATAATCGTCGCGCCTCTGCACTATTCCCATTTGCAGTTCCGTAGATGAAGTGCATATCAGCCTTTTCTTGATTAGTGAAGGGCAACATCTTTCGTTACGTTTGTTCCGTGATTTACACTTGCACACTCGGGTCAATGGCTTTTATCTTAATAACAATTTGCATATGCGTTCTTCTTCTTCCCCATATCACAATTTCATGTTCTTCTTCCAGAATCTTGCAGCTAAAACGCTTGCATGGATAAAATTTGAAGATGCTCTAGCACGTTTGCGTTTGAATTCAAATCATGCATTTTCTAATCGAAGTTGATTGTTTTTATGTTGTACTATTGCCTCTTAAAGTTTGCTTTATCGTTTCTTATTTTGATCATTACATACGAGCATTTCAATTTTTCCTCCCTAAACGCGGTTACATTTGCGCCACTTAACCGCTCCCGATGGTTTCAATTTTGCGCTCAAAATTCAAGTTAAAATCTAAGCTTTTGTAAACATTTAACAAAATAAAAAAAATACTGGTAAAAGGTAGTTGTTCGGTACTCCAAAGTCTAGAGCGCCCTCTAACGGCATTTTTTTAACTTTGTCTTTAAAACTTTTTTTAATGAAAATACTAATTTAAAGAATGATTTTAGGGAAAACCGCAAATGAATCGATCCATTTTCCCGTTTTTTATCATCATTTGAAATTTAGGACCCTAAACTTTGATGGCTCCTTTCTCCTTCGGAAGACGTTTGGGACACTTGGTTTCCTATTTACTATTACTCGTCTTGATGTGTACTATCACCTCTTAAAGTTACTCCCATCATTTATGAAACACCCTGTATATGTATGTTACCGTTAAAGTGTATAATTCAGTTATTTCATAAAATAACTAGATATTTCATGAAATAATTAGACAAGTCAGTTAATGTATACAATTGATGAAAAAGTTCATATTTTACCTAGTTATTCTATGAAATAATAATGACAGACCGTTAAAGTGAAAAATAAACAATTTCAGAGTTATTTTATGATCATAAATAGTTAAAATCTCTCAAAAAATGCATTTTATCCCTATTTTGGATGTTTATTTAAATGATAAGGAAAAGCAGATGATATAGTTTAAAAGTGCTCATATTGCTAACATTAGTTAGGCAGAAAGAGAAAAAAAGGAATATGATACACAGAAATAGTTATATTTAAATATTATAAAAAAATACGTGCTGAGAAGAAAAACTATTGCTTCTCATAAAAACATTGTATAAGCTTTTTCAAACAAAAATGTAAGAAAATATTAATTTAATTTTTACTAATTTCCTTCAGTTTACTTCTCCTTATTTATTGGACTGGGATGGCATTTTGAATTGCATTCCACGTGTTATTTTTGAAACAAACACACTTTTTATTATTACACACCTTTTTTACACGAGCACTTTTTAAATCCTTGTCCAGTGCCATAACTTTGAGCAGTTGCAACAGATCGCCCCGTTATGTTAATATTCGGAACTTTCAATGGAAATTAATTTTTGTTTAAATACACTGAAGTGAGATCTAGAGTTCAATTGTTTTATTCGGCCATCTCTTGTTCCTAATTGGGAAAATCCTTCCCAAAGCAACTATAAGGGTTCAAAAGTGACTAAAGGCAGCTAGAACCGGTTCAAAGAACTTTCGAATGTCGTATTTCATTAAAGATCAAGTAATCGTTATTCCATAGAATACCTAGTTAAATCGTAGAATTCAATAATTCTGTGTACTTTGACTGACTTACCTAGCTATTTGACGAAATACCTAGCTATTCTAAGAAATAACGGATTTCATTCTTTAATGGTAACGTATGCATATATTTGAATAAAACAATCTAATAAACTTAATTTTGAATGTATACTGGTTTTTCTGTATATATATTATCTTTTAACAGGGAAAAAATATTACGGTCCCCTCGGTTTCGTGTCACACAATTTTCACTGTATTTTTCTTTTTATGAAGCGTCAAAATTAGGTGATATCATTGTCTCAAACCGGCTGAAACTACATTAATTTCAATTAAACCATTAAAAGCCTTTGCTCCATTTGTGCTGTGATTAATAGCATGGCTATGAAAGATCACGTTCGTAAAAAATATCACGGGGAAATTGTGGAATTTGTGATCACACAATTCCTAATAATATGATGGAAGGTATCAACAAAGGGTTTTTTTTAACTGAATATGTTCTATAAGTAAAAAATTTCTCTACGATTGTTATGAACAGTAAAGAACAAGTGTTGTACCATTTTGGAATCTTAACTAAATGGGGCAACTTTTGAAACACTTGTTTGGGACTGTGTGTTTTCTTTTGTATGGAAAGTCAAATATTTTTCTCTTAAATCCCGACTCACACAAATTAGGTTAATTTTAACTAAACCAGCAAAATTATTTCTCCGATTTATGACTGCGATTAATAGTTCAGCTATGTAAGTGAAAAATTCATCGTAAAATTGTGAAATTTGTGGTCACAGCAGCTAATGATGTGATGAGGGGGTGTCCGTTTTTTCCATTTTGTGCTCAATTGTGCTCGTCCAAGTGTTGGGGAATTTTTTTTTATGTTTTTCCCAGAACAGATATGATTCCACCTTTCACCTCGTGCCCGATTATCATTAAGTTTCGGGACATCCTGTAAATAATTGAGTTGGTTCAAATCTCTCAATGATTTAGTTTTAGGATTTCTGTAGATGAGTTAGTCGCGAATAGTATATGGGATAAAATAAAAATATTATTTAGAATTGATTCATCCTTTTAAAATGATTAAAAAAAAACAAAAGAAATATTTTCGACCGTAAGTTTTTTATTGATGTTCTTAAATCAGCCGCGTGGCCACGGTAGCCATGTGGTCTAGGCATCAGATCGTGGCTAGCATGTCATGAGTTCGATCCCAGTACCACTGAAGACCCGCCGTGTAGGGGAACAATGCACGTAAAATCTGTCGAGAGCTCAAACGTCCTCCCGTTGGTGTGGTGTGATAGTTAGGAGAGGGGGGTGCCAGCTCAGGTGTCGTCCGCGTCACTTGACCATGGTTCAAAATAACACGGATCGTCCCCAAAAGCCCTCGTGTAGTTGAGCAGTAGGACGTTAATATTCCCTCACTCACTTACATCAGCCGCAATATCGACAACTCTTTTGTTGCCAGATCAGAAAAACTAAATTTACAAAAACAAAGATAATATATAAATAAAGATGCAACATTTCCTTTACATAAAAAAGCAAACATGCTCAGTATTTCTTTTGTTTTTAAAATGAGATTGTTTTCGTATTTAGCCTTCCGGCAATCTATACTACTCGCGCAAACCACAGCCAGAAAGCTTCTGCATTTTGAAACGCAGTTTAACGACGAGGTCGGTAAATAAGCTGGTACCCCAATTCTCCGTATCCTTGATTTACTAATTTGTGGGATCTGAATCCCAATGGATTTAACATGCATCAACCCTTCTACACAGACTTAATTATTTATTCGCTTTTATTTGAAAATATTGAATCATGATAATACTTTGGACCTAAAAATTTGGTTAAAATAATATACATTCTTAAAGGAAAATATTGCTAACTGTGTTTTTCTAAATATTCTTAAAAATAAAAATTTGAGTTATAAATATATTAAGCAAGACGCGCGTGAATGTTGTCCCATGTGTTTCTTACCCTTTGTATTTACTTATAAATGTCACGTGATATTTAATGTATTTTTCAATCTATCAAGCACGCCATCTGTACCAAAACAGAACTTTTTCATAAAAACACTTCAACTTCATCTTATTTGTTTATTAGGGGTAAAATGAAAATTTTAGATTTTCGCTTAAAAGCCGCTTTTTAAAAATATACTTTGAGTCGTAACATTTGCAGGGTTTCAAAGAACAAATATGGAGCTTGATATTTGGCAAGGTGACTGGACTCTTCCTTCAGTGGACTTAACTTGTCTTCAAGTTATGGTATATATTTTTTTATAATTTAACATTTTCACTATTAAAATAGAATTTGAAAAATGTATGAAGTTTACTTTTGTATTCTTAAAAAATAATTTTTTTGTTGTTTAATGTTCAGATAATTTATTTTAATTTCTGCATTTTAACTGAAAAATGTTTACTGAAATTTAAACTAATTCTAGTTTAATGTATAAATGATATTGATTTTTGGAAAATATTTGTTTTAGATATTTTATGTGAGAAACCTTACCAGATTTTATATTTTTGGACATGCTATGTTTGAAAAATATTTCGGAACTAAAAATGTATTTTATTATCTATATTTTGTAGGCTTATGCTAAATTTTCTGGGGCACCAATTAAAATCAAGAAGACAAATTGGCCATTATCAAGATACGGTATATTTTTAAAATTTTATTCAAACATTATCGCATGTACTTTTTTTGTTTACTTATTACTTGTTTTTTGTTTCAAAAATTACTTTTTCATTCATTATATACATTTTTTTTTTAGATTTTGTTTCATGGAGAAATATAAATACAATATTTGTAATATTAATTTTCTTTTTATAATATTTTTAACAGTACTTCTGTATTATTATAGCCAGTTAAATAAAGTTCGGCAATTTTTTTGTTGGAGAATCACAATTTTTAAGAAGTAATTTAGTTCTTGTATGCATGTGGAGCAATCAAAATGAAAATAAACCTATTAAAGACTGCTCCAACTTTCAATTCTTTTTCTTCGAAACATGAAAATAAAATCATTTGGTGTGAGAATTTTGCTATTTGAGAATGAAATTCATTTATAATCAACTATTAAAGTATGAAAAATAAAATTAAAATTTTAGTTTTACTGAAAAATAACCAGAACAATGCTAAAAAAACCTGGAATTCAATGTTGCATTTGCACAACGCTAAATCTAAATGGGTTAAGGCTGTCTTTGCTTAATGTTAAAAAATAGGACTCAAATTTGGAGTATTTTTCAGATTCAAAAGAACTGAAACTTTAAATTTATGTTCTGGCTTTGCTATCCTATAGAGAGCACCATGTTTTATTATACTACTCATTTTTATCAAAGCTGATCTCTTTTTTTTTTCTGCAATAAAATGTGTTTTGCATATTTTCTTCTATACTGTAATGCTAAATGAACTGTCCCTTTACATATTAAAAAAAATATATCAACTATTTACAAAATATTTTAAAATGCTATTTTATAAACAGATGTATAAATTAGAATGTTGTAAAATTTCGTGAAAATTGAGACATTTTTCTGTCTAAAAATGTGTTCTGCATTTAGTTCAGTCTCTCATTCATTTGGCGAAAACAACTTTCTTTTTCTTGTAACTGTGATACTTATTTCTGTTTTTAACAATTGCCTTATTTGTGTGCATGTGGAAAAATCAAAATTTTGCATTATCTTTTTGTAGTAACTGTGATACTTATGTCTGTTTTAAGAATTATTAATTTATCTCTCTGTTTAGTTTCTACAATCATGAGAGGTTCTTAAAAGAATTTCAAGTCATTTTAAAAATATTCTGAATGTTTATTTTAATTTATTTTGAAGCTTTTAATAATATATGTATCAAGAATTCTACAGACATGGAAGGAGTTGAAATTTTCATTTATAAAATCTTGTATACAGTATCTACTTGAATTTAAGCTGCACTTTTTCTATTTAAAACCTACTGAAAATCTGCTGCAGCTTAGAATCGAACTAAAAAATTGCGTTGAATGGGGCAATCAGAGCAGTTACAGGTTCTATAAACTATTTTACACTATTTTTCATCTTCCGCAAAAACTTGTTGAGAATTTGGGGTGTGGCTTAGATTCGAATAAATACAGTAATTAATAAATTATTTGAGACAATTGTAAATAATTACAAAAAAATTCTCCTTAACATACTACTATGATATTTACTATGTAAGAACTGCCTAGCTTTTTTAATTTTTAAATTTCATATTCTTTGTTCAAAGTTACCTTTTTTTGTTCAAAATTTTAGAGGGGACAAAAGTGGTTGAAAGTTACACTGCATGCTCTTAAAATCAACTGGCTTCCTAATTTTTTTCATCTTGTTTCAAGTAAAGCTTCATTCACTTTATTTTGTAACATTATTTCATTGATTTGGTTTTGTAAATTTTTTTTTCATAGCTCTGATTTTATAACTTTTTTTATTTGGTTATATTACTTAAATGTTTAATTTTGTTATGTACTTGTTTTTCTTTGTAACTTTTTTTTATTTATTTATTTAATTAATCTTATTTTGTTTGTTTTACTTACAAGCCCTGTGTGATACGCAAGAATTGTTTTATGTCTGTAATTTTTAAAAAAGTCCTATACTTTTTTATTAAGAAATTCCTTTTTCCTTCCACAGTGGCTCGACTGTTCAGGGTGGGTCTTGGCCTACTCAAGAAACCTTTATTAAAAAATTAATATAAAAAAAAGAACGTGGAAAGCCACGCAATAGAAGTGAAACTTCTTTGGCGATGTTGGCCGTAAATGCAGGAATAGATCTAATTATATTAAACTGCTGAGATAACTTAAATCAAACAAAATTCAAACTTCATTTATTGTATGAAAATATATTTATTCAATTTTCTGTATCATCATTTTCCAAGAAAGACACAATAGGTGTGGTAACTAAAGTAGGATATAAAAATCCTTGATTGTAGTCAATCAAGAAAATGTGAGAAAATTGCATCAATCGTGGTTTCGTATATTGTTTTTCCTTCTCTAGAATCAGTATTCATTGTCAAATTCGGAGTCCGTTTCAAGAATTCAATGAGTGGTTTTGCTTCTTCTGGAGCAAAATTAACATTAAAGTCTCCAGTTAAGATAATCGGCTTTTAATCATCATCGGATCCAATGGTTGCAGCAACCTCTGATGTGTAGTACAGCACTAAAACTTTATGGATAAAGATGATAAAAGCTACGACAGAACTACCTGGTGATTTATAGACATTCACCAGGAATTGCTACTAGTTTTGCTTTTTTTTCTTTCACGAAACTCTTTTCCTCTTTTTGCATTTGTTCTAGGCTATCTGACCAGAATTTATTTTGATTCAATGGAAATAAAAATTAATAATATAAACTTAATGCATCACTAACAAAAGTCACTGTGTTTGTTTACAAGACGCTATTGTAGCGATTCTGGCGCAAACGGTAGTGACATATACACAATGCCCCAGGCACTCCCGTAACGGGAAGAGCCATATAATGGTAATATTTTGGGTGTGTTTATTTTGTTGAAAATGGCACGTTTATTACATAAAAACTACGAAATTACACCATGCAAGTTTGTTACGAGAGTAGAAAGGGTACGCACTTAATGTCACTAATACCTATGTGCCTTTCGTCCATAGCAGCAAGATATACTTTTGATGCACAATTCCCCCTTAGCAACTGTCCAACTTTTTCACAGATATGAGGCAAGTTGTGTGGTGTCCCCCCCGCTTCCTTTTCCTCATGCTCGCTATCTCCTCACCATGGCGACGTTTCGGGGGGATGGGGGAATCACTACTTCGGTTCACTTTTTTACTGCTATGCAAAACTGGGTAAATTTCTCATTCACTCTTGTTCGCAAAGAAGTTTCACTTCTATAATTTATTACAACTTTAATGATGTACTTAATATTTTTGAATATATGTGATTTTTTTTTTGACCCAACTTTAAATTAATGTGATGTATATGTAATCTGTTTACATGTGAAATTGGAAAATTTAGGAAATATAGAAGCCAGTGTATTATTAAATTTAATTTGAATGAAAATTAATAATGCTTTTTTCTCTCCTAAAAACACATGCATTAATGAAAAGGAACTGCAGGTATTTAGGGATTTAAAACATATATATATCAGTAAATGTAGATGCATTTTTATTCTTATGTAAATAAATGACATTTCAAATGAATTATCTCCTTAACTCACATAGTGTTTATTTATATCATAGGACACCTACCTGTTTTTAGGCATGGTAAAAAGAATACTTTAACAACATTTGATAATATAGTGTCATATTTGCAAAAACAAGTGAGTATATTTTGTGAATTTTAGATACTATATTGTGCTTTAATTCTGTTTTGTTTTAACAAAAGCATTTTTTTGAAATTATATCTTTTATTTCAATGATAATTTATATTAAATATTGCTGTTCTTATATCATGAAATTGTATAAACTTCTACCATATATCGATTGTTTCAATGCATTTTTTATTTTTTTAAAATTTCTTGTTATTATAAATTATATTTTTTTATGATTCCAGCTTTGTGGAAAATGTGCAAAATTTTCTAAATTACATTCATAATTATCAAACACCTTTGATTCATTATGAATTTCTAAAGTGCTTTGTTGCCAATCTTTTTTTATGAACATAATCTTTATATAGAAAATTAAAGATAACTCCCCAAATTAACTTTATTTATAAGTGAACCGACAATGGCGGCAAGTAAATATAAGCGGGACAAGATGAATGCGTAGTGAAAATATTTTAATACAGAAATTAATCAAATATATTTAAGATAAAAAATAAAAAACAACACTTACTTTACGTGCTGATCTTTTCTGAGTGGAAGGTACAGCCTAACAGCAGACCATGAATTATTTTACTTCTGCAAACATCAAGCACATTCACACCTTTTTTCGACATTTCCATTAAAGTCCATCCAAAACAACACTCTTTCGTTCATATATATAATCCTATTTGCTTATTACATTTAGGACATTCATAATTTGAAGCAATCAATCCTTCCTTTATGCACCATTCAATCAATTCTTTCTTGCCTTTCACATTCAGCAAAGTAAAAAATTCTAAGGTATACTCACTCACACATACACAACCATACTTCCATCCCGGTGCTCAACAACAAAATTCAAAATGGCAAAACATGAAAATTTCAAAAATAGTTGCGTTTACCATATCTAGTGTATCAAAGTAGGGTTACCAAGATGATGCAATTATTGCCGACCAAAATAATCTAGGCTCTGCTAGGATCCACAAAAAATGTTTCGTAATAAAGTATACAACTTCAAAATATAATCTCAATGTGTTTATATTGAGAAAAGTCAAGCATGTGCCTTATATTTGACTTTCAGTTTATAAAGTATTTAACAATTTTAGTATCTGTATTGTGAAGTACAGATTAATTAACAAAATAATTTCAGTTATAATTGTTTTAGAGTAGAAAAACCTTATTTTAAGCTTTGTTCAAAAGTATTTTTTACGTAATTGTTTTATCAAAACTATTAATTTTATTTCTGTAATGAACTAAACAAATTGACCTTTAATAGGTTTAATTGTTGCCTTTATTGATTTATTTCAATTCCTTTATGTAGTGACAGAAAAGTGTGTCTGAATAAATAGATTTATCATCATTCATATTTCATAGATTTTTAAAATGTCTTTTTGCATCTTGATTTTGATTTTCATATAAAACTACATATTATGTTTCCATATTAATTTTTTTGTTTTTAAATTTTTTTAAATAAATGAATTATTTATTGTACACTCAAAACTGGTCATTTTCCCAATGTAATTTTTTTAACTGATGCATAAGTTATTTTTAATTATTATAATTAATATTTTTTTGTTATAAATTTTTTAAACATTTTGAAATCCACTTGTTTTGCAATTTTTTAATCAAATGGAGTGTTAGTATATACAATTCAGTGTTGTTAATCTATTGAGTTTTAAATATACTTGGTTTCCCAAATAAAGGAAATATCTAAAAATAGTTGTATAGTATTTTGTTTTTATTTTTATATCCATTATTTTGTCTGCAGAATTACAATGCTGATGGAGAACTAACATCAAAACAGTGTTCTGATATTATTGCATATACCGCTTTACTGAGAGATAAATTATATCCAGCTTTGGTAAATATAGAATTTTTCGTTTTTATTTCCAGCAATCTCTTGAAGTTATCTAGCACCCTAGATTGTATTTTTACCTTGTATGTCACATTAAAAACTTGGATACTTTTCAGAAATATTTGTGTTTTACAATTTTACTTTTCTATAGATGGAATTTATTTTTAAGTATATTTTCTGTTTATTTATTCCCTTCTATATCATTTATGTATGGAAGTTTTAACAAAATGTTTCTAACAAATTTTCCTACTATAAATTTATGATTGCACCTTTATCTGTTGCATTAGAAAATATGTTTTATATTAAACTTCTTTTTTGCCATTGTTACCTAAAAATACAGACTTAAGAAATATGCAAATGTTAATATTTTTCATTAAGGTTGTCTTTGGTTAATGTTAAAGAATAGGACCCAAATTCAGAATATTTTTTCAGATAAAAAAAATATTCCTACATTTATATTATATTCTAGCTTCACTATCCTGTAGAGAATTACTTATGTTATCATATTACTCATTTTTATCAGAATTGATACATTTTTTCTTTTATAAAATGTTTCACATTTTTTCTCCTATACCGTAATACTAAATGGGCTGCCCTTTTACGTGTTCAAAGGAAAAATTAATTATTTATGGAATATTTTGAAACCTTAAAAACACAATGTTATAAACATGTGTTACAATAGTAAAAATTTTCGTGAAAATAGAGGCATTTTTCTGTCCGAAAATGTGCTCCATGTTTAGTTCAACTAAACGCAGAGCACATTCATAATACTAAATTATCTGTCCCTTTACATGTTATTTATGGAATATTTTGAAATCTTAAAAACACTATATTATAAACAAGTGTTACAATAGTAAAAAATTTTGTGAAAATAGAGGCATTTTTCTGTCCGAAAATGTACTCCGCATTTTGTTCAAGTTCTTGTACATTTGGCGAAAACAGCCTTAAGCGTTATGGCTTTACATACAATGTTAAGTAAAATAATCAATGCTTTATACCAGCGGTATTCAACCTTTCTTTCTGCCAGGCCACATGTATATGACAAATATTTCACGCAGGCAGCAACATGAGGATTAATGGGGAGGGATGCTATAAGACCAAGGGCTTTTTAGTAAGTGGAATATTGATCAAAGTTTTAATTATTTTGGATTTTATCTTAAAACTATATTAAGCTCCATCAAACTCAACTCACAAAAAAATAGGTTTATTGCATTTTTACCCACTTATGGGTAATTTCGATTTCCTTTCATAAATTATCCCAAGACACCCCCTCCAAATATTTTGTAGCTGTTGCAAAGATTTTTTTGAGAAAGTCAATTTATCTCATCTTGAAAGAGATCCTCAAAAAAAAAAAGGAGCAATTGAAAGATTTTTGCTTTGTAGTATAGTGATGAGCAAATTTACATTTTTTTAAATATAGCATTTTCATAACAAATCAAACAAGTTGTTGATTCATTTTTGTGTTTCTCTACGAAATAGTAAAGATCAATTGTCTTGGAACAATGTATATTCTTTAGATATTATTCGCTTGGAAGATATGAGGGTTACTTAAAATTTAGTTTTATCCATAAAATGACCATTCATTTGTTAATAGTCCACTTTTATTTGTTAACATTAACTGTAACAATTACAAAAAGAAAAAAAAAATTACCGCAATTTATACCAGCATGACATTGATATCAAAATTAATATATTTGATTTCTTGATTATTTTTCTCATTAAATTTTTATACATTGTTCTTAAATAATTGAATTTGTTAGTGCAATGGTCCATGATCGGGCCACTCAGAAAGATCCATCAGGCTGGGGGTTGAGTATCACTGCTTTATGCTGATTAATGTATACCAGAATTCATCAGATAAGCACCTTTTTTAATATTGGTTAAAATAATTTCAAATTAGTAAAAATATTTTTTTTAAATATATCAAATTTTTTTCTTAAACTGGCAATGAAAAACTGGTCCCTCATTTTTACAAATCAGAATGTGAACATGAAAAAAATAATTTATAGGAACGTTCTTTATAAAAAGGAAATTTTTCATGTTAATTAGAATGAATGAACAGTTTTCTGCAATGAAACATATCTTTAAAAAAGTTATTTCGTTTCTTTAGGATGAAACTTATTTTATTTGCAAACTTGCTTAATTGTATCGTTTTTTATCAAATCTTTAAAAACTTTTTTTTTATTGTACTTTTTTCTTTTGCTTGAAAGTTCATAAGTAGAATTACTATTATGTTTCATCAGATAATGGAAGAAAATGTTGAAGTCTAATGTAAATACTGTTTTTGATTTTTGTTGAAAATTTAGTGAAACATTTAAATATATTTTTTAGTTATTTCTAACTGCAAAAACAGGACACATGATTGAAGTGGGGATTCAATCTGTCAGTGCAAGAAAAAATTTCATTTTTAAATTTAAATTTGCTTTATATTTTCTGTCCTCTAACAGTTGTTTCATGTAACATAAGTGTTTGAAAAAATATATTTGGTAGTGAGCGATGTAGGGATCTACTGCATCAAGTTATTGTTTGGATAAGTTCTGTGTCAGATTTCAAAGATAAATTAATAAAATCGTTTTGGAAATCATTTTGCAAGTCAAAGTTAGGTTTATAGCCCAATAAGGCCACTAGAAATTTCTATTAGACCCATTAAAAATTGCATTGTCTTGCTCCCTGTTTTTTAATTTTTTTTTTAATTGTTCTAAGTTTTAAACGGCAAAAATACCAATCCAATTTTGAAAGTCAGTTTACATTGCAACACATAGCATATGGACATCAACATATAGTACTGTAAAATCCGGCATATAATGCACACCTATAAGTTCAAGTTGCATTATTTAATTTTTAAGTATATTCACTATATAATGGACACATCCTTTTTTTACAAAGAAATCTGAAATGTATGTATGTAAGGCTCTTATGTTATGAATTCATTTGTTCAAGGTTTTTGAAAAAATTGTTAACTTCTAGAACTAACTCTTTAAGTTTGTAAGTTATATCATTTCTTTTAAATATATAACATTTTGATGTATGTAAAAGTCTTTTTTTTTTTTTTTTTTTTTTTTTTATTTTTTTAAATTATTGTTTTTATATCTGATGTATAGTGCACACTCATAAACTTTGATCTCATTTTTTGTGTTACAAGTGTATGTTATATGCAGAACTTTATGGTACATTAAAATGGGCTTTATATGCAGACAATATCAAATTAGAGTTTTATTCCATTTTTTACAGTTTCAACTGTATTTGAGAATCAAGTAATATTTAGTTGATTAAAAATATATTGATAGAAATAGAAAGATTCCATCATCGCAGTTCTTTCTTTCAAAAGCCTGTTTGGTGAATCAATAATTTCCAATTCAGGACTGAAGCATACATTTTAAGAACTTAAGTATACAATCAGAGGTCTTAGGGGCATATAATTAAATTTTTTTTCGCAGTATCAAATCCTTTGCATACAATGATATGTTGAATAAATTTCTATTTACATACATTTATCTTCTATGCGTAATATATTTTTTTAATTATTGCAGCTATACATATGGTGGATAGATGAAAAAAATTATTGCGAAGTAACTAGGCCATGGTATGCAAAAGTTTTGCGATTTCCATTAAATTATTTTCTTCCTGGAAATCAACAACGAGCTGCTCAAACAACTATTGATAATTTATGGACTAGTGACTTAATAGAAGACAGTCAAAAAGAATTAGCTGTAAGTAAATGTATTTCTGGTGCTCTCGGGTATATTAATTTATGTTTTTTAATTAAACTAAACTCAGTGGCACAACAGCCCATGAGGGCCAAGGCCTACTGTGCCTAGTTTTCATGACCTTGGGCACTGAGGTGCATAAGCAAATGTTCTGGTCAGGTGGTCAGTTTGATGCAAAACCCCCAGTGTTTAGTTCCCTAGCAAACTTCGGTACTCATTTTATCAACCCTTTTGAAGGGATGAAAGGCTGAGTCAGCCTTGCCCAGCCCAGAGTTACATTTTTTAATTACTTGTGTAATAATTTTATCTGAAATTTTATCTCTATCGTTTTTAAGTTTTTAATGAAAATGCAAAAATTGCTTCATTTTTTAAATAATATAAAATAATGCAATATCAAATTTTTAAGAAAATTATTGTGATTATTTTATTAATTGAAGCTACATTTGTTTCCTTGGAAGCTTAACTTTATTTAAAAGTTTTGGTACTTATGTATGAACTCCACCACAATCAAATTTTGCCACACAAAGTGGGCCATTTTCCACTCAAGTCACTCTTATTTTTTTCCTAGTAAAACATGCGAATAAGAATCTTTCGTTGTTCTCTTTTGCTGTTATCGCAGCATAATATGCATGGCACAATTTTTACTGTAGTTACATTATCACTTAAATACCTAAGTGTTTGTTTTTTCACTCTTCAGTTAGAACTAAATTAAATTTTGCTATGTATCAACCAATTAATATATGTGCGAAATTTGTGTTCAGAATATAAATGCAGATATGAAAAATTACAGGATGATAGAATACAAGATTGAGTTATGTCAGTCTGGAAAAACAAATTAAAAAATGCCAGAATTGATTATATTAGTGATTGCAGAACTGATTTCGTAAAAATTGGAAACTAATTCCAACTAAGAAATCAGAAGAAGAAAAACGATTTTTTATAAAAGTTGTAATTATTTTTTGTTTGTTTTATGCATGAAAGAGAAACTTGCAACCACATAACTAATTATCATTCTACATTTATTGTATACTTATAAAAACTAATTTTTGGTATTTACAAACCATTTGAAATAAAAATGCATCATCAATTAGTTACCATTGTCACTGCTTTTTATTCAAAAGTAGGTTTGAAACCAGTTTTGAGTTTTACTACAGCATGCAATTACTAATTTAATGAATTTGAAATGTGCAGACAAAAAATATATTCACAAAATTACAAATGCTTTTGAAAGTATTTTGTCTTTTAAATAATTACTAATTTCACTCATGTTAATTATGTCAAATATAATATACTTATTATTTTTAATATGCTATTCCTGTGTATTAATTTTATTATAAACAAGCAAAACTTTTGTAGTAAGATATTTTATTAGATTTAATATTTCTTTCTCAGATAACACAACATTATGGAAAAGCAATTTTTTTTCTGGAAAAGTTAATGTTTAGAATTCTGTGTTTTTCCTTTTTTTAATAAAATATGTTTTCTATTTGTTTTTTATAATTACAAGATCGAAGAAAATTTAACTTGGGATTCCTTTATTTCAGTTATATAAAGATGCTCAAGAATGTTTAAATTTACTTTCATATAGATTAGGAGATAATGAATATTTCTTTGGAAATAGGTAAGGTTTTAAATCGATTCAAATGATAATTTTTACATGTACTTTGGCATTTTTACAGTATTTTAAATTATTACTTTAAAATTGTTATTGCAGTCCCTGTTCTCTTGATGCCATAGTTTTTGGATTTTTAGCTCCTCTGTTAAAAGCTCCATTCAAAAATGCAACTTTACAAAATCATTTAAAGCAATGTCCAAATCTTCAGCAATTTGTTCAAAGGATACTTCAGAGATATTTTCCCTTATCACCTGAAGGTAAGTAATTTTTATTACAGGATTTTCTTGTTATTTTCTATTATTTTTTCCGATTTCTAAGAATAAATTATCTTGTTTTAAATGCTATGCAAAAATCTTTTGCTTAATGTCAGTTTTTTAAATGTAATTATAAACATTCATAAACTATTTGTTTTAATTTTAATATTTGATAAATCTGTAGCATATAGTAAAAAAAACTAAGCATACAGTTTCAAGTTTTGCTTTATTGTTGAAATCAGATTATAAGGTTTATTTATGTGCATTGAAGTGTTGTGGCTATTTCATATTCAGTTATTTTTTATTGATTTTGTTTTAAAACTTATAAAGACTGCAATTTTCTGCTGCTTACGTTCATTTCATTGCTAGATTTGTATTAAATATATTCACTATGTATGATTTCAAATTGACATTCAGTGGTTCTACGCTATTTTAAATTATTTTCTGCTGTTTGCATTAATTGTTTAAACTGTAGTAAGTATACAGATAACTAATAAAATGTATATGTTTCCAAAATATTGCTAAAAAATTTAGAACTTGAAGCTTTGAGGAAGAAAGAGGAGTTAGAGGCTGAAGAAAGAAAAGAATTTCCACACAAATGGCGAGATATCATTCTGTCTGGTATATTGGCTGCTGTTGTTATGCTCGCATATGCTGCTGCAACTTCAAAAGTAAGATATTGATTATAAAATTGTTTCTAAATTACTTTTTTTAAAAAGCTTGCATTTAAAATAAAGGCTGTTTAACATGTACATAAAAGTTTCAAAATTCAATTGTCATCTTGTTTCCTGTGATTTTGCTTTTAATATCAAAACTCATTCTACTGAAAAAGTCAATTTTTTAAAATCACGAGTGAAATAATTTTTGGTATGACAGTACACATGATTTTTTTCCAAAAGTGAATTACATTTGTTTTGAATTTTATAGTAACAGTTTTAATACATTTAAATTTTAATATTTTTAAAAAGTTATTTGTTTTGAAACACATCATACAAAGAGTGTGCACAAATCAGGTTTCTATTAAAATAATAATTAAAGTAATTTGTACATTTTTTTAAAAAATTTATATAGTTATTTTAAGTCATTATATTTAAATATCTTAATTGATATCCTTCCTGAAGGTATTAAAAAAGCATTTAAAGAGACTGTAGAGTTGTAAAAATAATAAAATACTCAAAGTAATAACAAATAAAATCAGAGTAAATTTATAATTAGAAAACCTAAAAATAGTAATTTAAAATCAATTATGAAACATAAAAAAGTTATCTAGCAATCGATTATTGATATGCAGTTACTGGAAATTTATCTAGACTTGTCTCTAAAAAGGTGGAAGGAGGGGAACTGCAGTCTCAATGTTGCCAATTGTTCTTTAAAATATATTAATGCTTTTTGTGAACACATGCAGGTAGCTTTGCGAATTTATATGTGCCTGTAGACATAGAGTTGAGAAACCCAAATGTAATATATATATATAATAAAATATGCTTAAAAGAGTTAATGATAATTTTATGACTTCAGTTTGGAGATTTTAAATGCATCAAATAAAATTACGGAATTTCTTCATGAAGCTTTTAAAAGTTAATGAAATTTTTGTAATTTTCTGAAGTAAAAATGCAACATAGACTTAGCTCTACCTTCCCCTTATTATTTGCCATTTTTGAAGCAGAACAAAAATATTAAAGTAATAAAAAAAAATTTTAATAAATAAAATTATAAACAAAGGATAAATTTACTGTTTTATTTTCATTCTCTTTTTGGACTTGATGTTTTCAATATTTTATTCTCCCAGTTTCACATTTCAAACATCATGCAAAAAATTGTTTTTCAGATTTCAGTTGAATATATTTCAATATATTGATTTTTTTTTGTATGATTTGAAAGTGTTCTAAGATGTTTTGCATTTATTCTGACATTAATGTAAGTTAATCCACTAACAATTCAAACTAATTATCTAACAAATGCATCCATTTAAATACATATAGCATTTTTAATTATTAATATGAAATTGCTAGATTAGCCCATAGTGTATTAGTATTAGATATATATATATATATTTATTACCAGATGGCTAACGAGTTTTCACCCCTTCACTTGATCATGGCTCAAAGTTATAAAATCTATTGCCAATAGTGTAGTTTGAAATTGGATAAAAATAATCTTATAATAATTTATGTAATATGAAGTTCTGTATTGTTTACATAAGCTCTTTCAATAAGTTTTCATACTGTTTGATACTTTATATTTATGTAGCCATATAGAAATAATGTAACATCTTTGTGGAATTGTAAAAAAAAAAACATTAGTCTTTCATTTATTACTAAACTAGTGGGGGAGGGAGGAATTCTATATTTTTAGATTGAAATCTGGTTTAATTTATAAACTCAATTTCTGTTTACAAAATACAATTCAGATATCTTTCAGTGAAATAAAATGTTTTCTATTTTAAGATTTATACATTTATAAAAGTACAAGAATACATTCAATCTCATTTTTTTTCTTTTATATCTTCAAAACAATTTAGATACCTGTTATGTCTCAGATTTGTTTTTAAATGTATGAGAAAGTTTTACTTTCTGTTATGGAACCTACTCATATAAATTTACAATACTGGTGAAATTCACCTGAGATTTTAGAAGCATGTAATTCTAAAAAGTGATGTTGGATATCATAAATATATTAGAAAACAATAATAAGTTCTTTCTGTTCATTTGTTGTAAATTTACTCAGTTTTTATTTCACAACACAAAGCTGATGATGTAATAAAATTTTACCTGAAATATCAAAATCAATATGTCAAAATCTTACCTGAAATATAATGGGAAATTATCAAACCTACCCCACACTGTCATTAGCAGAATTTTCATGAATACTCATGATATTTTTAAGATTTTGTTCAGTTTAAAAACTTAAACCAGCTAAATATTTTGCATTTTTTAAGTTTACATTTTTACCTTTGAATTAATTAAGTGTAAATAAAACTTCATACTAAATTAGTGGTTTTTTTAAGTATTGTTTTTTTATATACAACACTGAAAATTTTATATAGATCAATTATTAATAGTTTGAAAAAAATAAAAGATAATTTGCTTTACTATTAATATTTAAAACAATGCATAAAATATTAGAGTATTGCTTTTAAAAATCTCTTATACCAAAATTAGATTTGTTAATCGTAGTTTTAAATAGGTTTGGCTATACTAAGAATAACATTTTTTGACAAACAATAAAATATATTATTGCATATAAATTTATGCTTTGTTCTTAGACAAACCAAAAGAGAAAAACAACCTCGAGAAAATGTAAAAGAGGTGAGTTGTGCACATATGTGAGAGTGTGTTGATATGAATTGTGTGCATGCATTTGTGGTACTTTATTTGCATGCATCTTGTCTTGTGAAATTATAGATAATTTGTGAATAGGTTTGAAATAACTTAATTAATACTTGACTATTTTATTTTGGTATGTATGAATTAAATCACATTATAAATCATTGTTTAATGTATGTTATGTATCTTTGAAGCTCAGTATGGATTTTTGGCATTTTAAATCTATAAATTGTTTTTCCATGTTTTAGAAATTGTGGTACTCGCATATTAATGTTACCTCAGCCAAATTTATGCAAGGCAGATCACACCATGAAACAGCGAAAGAAAACAGCAATAAAAAAAAAGATTCCTACTCATATGTTTATTTTTTTAAAAAAAAACAATCAGATTTTGGTGAAAAATGACAAGATTAGTGTAGCACAAATTTGGCTGCAGTGACATTAATACACAAGTACTTAAATTATATACATTATAAGGAGTAAAATACTTTACAGTATAAACATAACAAAACCCAATTATAAGAGCTCTGTAGTTAACATTTAGTTTGCTTTCCTTTACTTGTAAAAACAAAACCATAATTGGGCCATTAATTGATTTATTGCAAGTAATCGAAACGAAAAGTCATTCTGAAAAATAAATTCTTGTTCAACTGTGTTTTACTAAATTTTTGTTAGCATATTGTGATTTATAATTATGATAATATATTCCATAAACTAAAAAAGTATATTTCAAATACATATTTGTAGCTTTTTTTCAATTGTTTCAAATAATTACTATAAATAAAAATATCAATGTTATTTGAAAAATTCTACAATTTTTTGTAATACTTGATTTTTTTTTTTTCATATACTTGCATTTATTTATTATAACGTACTTGATGAATTAATTATTTTGAAATTCTTTGTAATTTGTTGGGGGAAATACTATTGCTTTTATTAAAGATATGTATATGTCATTGTTTTTTTTTCTACTGCCTGTGTATATTAGATATATATATAAACAACATAAAGCTTGTTTCCATTTAAATTAAAGCTAATTTCAAATTATTTCCATTCATGTATTTAAAATTATTTTCATTAAAAAGTTAAAATATTATTTAAAGATGAGTAAAACAGTGCATGTTTGTTTGTTGTTCAAAACTTAAGTTAATGAAATTTTATTATATATGTGAATGAATATATTTATATATGTAACAATCTTGCCGTTTAGAATAAAAATCTTTAACCAAGCATTTTTTTCAATATTTTTGAATGGTTATGAATTGAACCAAAAAATAGTTGACTTTCTTGTTGTTGTTATATTAAAACAGTCAATTTATTTGAATCGTTTTTTATTAATATAAAAATTATGATTTTAGTTTAGATGTTGATAAAATTTAAAATAGAACCTCTATGGAGAGGACTAATCTAGTGTGGGACATGGGACTAGTCAAAATGTGGAATAAATCCTATTTTACTGAATTACACATGGGCTTCACATCTTTTTATGAATCAAAAAAGGTTCTATTCTATTTTAGCCTCACCCTTACTTTGAACTTTTTTTGTTGTAATGCCAATCTGTGTGATAAGTTCGTCTTGTTAGCTACTCTTTTTTTAGTTTTAAAAGAAGAGATCATTGTTAGTAACTATTAGGTTGCCTTGGTTAGTAAATACTGTTGATTGTGTTAGCTTTGGCAACCCTGTTTACTATAGAAATTATGGTTCTATTGGTTTGCTGTTTAAAATGAACCAAAAGCAATAATTTTCTTTTTAATATTTTGTAAGAAAGAGGGTGAAAATAAAATGTTTAGCAATGTACGAAAAAAGTTTGATTGCTAAAATTGATTGGTTTGCATAGAATTTTAATTGTGACATGTTATTGATTTTACTGAAAAATCACACTGTCCACACAAAGGGGAATTTTTATAATTTTCTAGTGATAGTCACACAGTGTACCCCTCTGGTGGAAAAAGATGTCCTGTCATAAACACTAACGTTTTTTTTTTTTCAATTTATTCTTTTAGAATGTTCTTAATTTTCTTTTTTCAGAAGCTAAAATTTCACATGAGTTTGTTTTAAATTCACAGTTTTTTATTTTTGATCCTTCGGACGTAACATGTTTTTCTCAGTTTCCCTGGGTTCAACTTCGAAAAATGTGACTTTGTAAGATTTTATTCAGCACAGTTTGAAAAAGTTTTCACTAAAGTGGGCACTGTAATGGGATTTTAGCCTCGAAAAGTTGTTGGACTGTACTTAATATCAAAGCAAAGCAAATTTCAAGAACATTGCTCATTCAAAAATCAATACATTTATTATTTTTCCAAAGCTTTATCTTTTTTGAAAATAGAAAATAAGTATAAAATCTTGAATCTTTCTTTCCACAAATGGTTCATATATTTACTTTAGACACAAGTAAGTATGAGAACCCCTCTTTTTTATTTTAGTATTCAAGCTACTTTGGATATATTTTTATTTTTTTAACTGTGCATGTTTTCAGTAATTGCACAATGTGCATACAATTTTAGACAATTTCCTTTTTTAAAAAAAAGGTTTCATCTCGGATGGAATCAAAAGCGCAGTAAAAGAATGCTTAGTGAAAAAAGGTTAATGTTTAAAGTCTATACCATATGATCAAGCTGTAGAAATTAATATTGTATATTTAATAGTCCATGTGAAAATGTAGAGAAGTTGTCAACTTTGTAGTAAAAGTTATACTAGGTATACTTAGTATTGTTATTTTTATTTTTAGATTAGTTATCCACATATAGAAGATGATGAATATGATGAGGAGTATCCAATAGATGAGTACCAGGAATATTATGATGATAAAGAAAAAGAAAAGAATAGATAGTTATTTACAATCTTCTTTTAGAGTTAATTGATTTTAGATAGTGTATGTTAAGACCTATGAAAAGTGTTCAATAAAATTTAACTTTACTAACATTTTTATGGAGTTTATTGATATATATGCTTGGTACTTACATATTATACCAAAGACTGTCACTGTTATTAGTGGCCGCTGTAGCCTAGTGGCCAAGGTAATGGACTCGTGGCCGGCGTGTCATGAGTTCAAGCCTGGTGCTGCTGAAGACCCGCTGTGTAGGGGAGTGATGCATGTTAAATATGTCCAGAGCTCAAACGTCCTCCTGTTGGTGTCATATGATAGGAGAGGAGGATGCCAGCTCAGGTATCATCCTCGCCACTTGACCATGGTTCAAAATTATGAGGTCCGTTGCCAAAAGCCTTTGTGTTGTTGAACAGTGTGAAGTTAATATTCATTCACGTCACTGTTATTAATTTTCCCCTCAAACATGCATGGAAACGATTTTCCACTACTGGCTGCATATTGAGGAATTTGGTGATGACTATTGATTTGACAAAATTGGCTGATTGTATAATAAATAAGCACCATATGCTTTTTGTGTTCAATATTGTTTGTTCCTTTTATCATTCTGATGTGCCCATAGCTGTTGGTGTTATTTCTGTCACATCATGGATCTGAGCTTTCCTGTCATTGAAAACTCACCGTGTGGGGGAGTTCATGCATGTTAAATCTACTGAAGCTCAAAGTCCTCATGTTGGTATAGTGAGGAAGTTTGTGGGTGTCATAGTTTGGAAAGACTGACCACCTGACTGGATCATCTGCTCATGCACCTCGTTGCCCAAGGTCATGAAAACTGAAATGGCACAGTAGACTTTGGCCCTCCAATGGGCGCCACTGAATTTAGTTTTATAGTTTGGAAAAGAAGAGAGGGACACCAACTTGTGTCATCCGACTAAGGTTCAGAACTACAAGGTCTGTTCTCCAAAAGCCCTTGTGTTTCAGAAAATGCTGTATAATTAATCAGTTCATCATTCAGATAAAATTGAATGTCTTATACCTTGGCCGTTGATATTATTAATCTGATCCAGGTTATTTTTTAAAAGAATGATAAGATATGAATAGCTGGGGTCTTTACAAAAAGCACTGGGGATTTTTTGCAGGGAGGGGGGATGATAATTCTCTATCTTTCCTGACTTTATTCCAATTTCTTCTCAATTTTCTCTAAGCATAAAAGAACATAACACAATGGAATAAAAAAAATATATCCTTGCCTTTCATAGCTCTGGAGATGCAGATTCTGTGTTTACAAATTTTCATGATTTTCACAACTGATTTTATAATCATGTACTGTGTAGTAACCAAGTGGTCGCAGTTAAAAGGTCATAACAAAATTAAATCGAACTGAGCATTACGAGTTCTGATCCATTGTGTGGAATATGTGATCCTACAGTACCTTTTAATAGACTGTGAATTGTGACGTTTATAAACAATCAATCAATCATTCTGTTAACACTTTTACTGTTAACCATTTTCAGATTTATTTCATTTTTTTTTTTTTTTCAGTTATCGAAATTGCAGTTTTTTTACAATTCGGTATCTATAAAATATTTTATAAATAATGCAGTAAAGACGTTTTTGGACTTGTTTTGCCTGGCAACACGGCAATCACGTTACATTTGCTGACTTACTATTAAATGAACCCTCGTCACAGGCTTTATATTTTTTTTAAAATAATACATACATGATTGGTCAAACGTTTCCTGGTAGATTTATTTCAGTTTAAAAAAATTTTTATCAACAGATTTTTAAAAAAATAAGTTTTTGGTCTTCCGAATGATGGAAAGGATACAAAAGAGTGAGATACTATCTGATCCGCACTTACCCATGATTCAAAGTAGTTCATCGTCAATGGCTCTTGCGTGTTCGTTTATAGCCGTCTATTTCTATTAAGTCCAAATCTTTGTCAAATAAAGAAGTAAAAATTAACGATCATTATATTACAAAACACAATTTCTCCATTTACGGGGTTCTTAAAATGCCTTTAATAAACGAAGTCCATGCCCTACAACAATATATTAGGCGAGGGTGATTTTCATTTAATAACAGTAAACTCAGAAAATAAACCTTAGTTGCATAACTTATTTGTTATTGTAATGTTTTTATTAAAAGAACGTTTTTAAAGTCTGATTCATTTTTTACCATCCTATATCCAGAAGTAAATGCACAACTAAGAATGTAAAACGAACAGATTTTCAAGGTTCCATTTACACACCGTTTTTGTGGAACCTTGAAATTATTCCCATGAGTGGAGAGATGATACTAATATTTCTTTTCTGAATCATAAAACAGTAAAGCCTATTGTAGGGGTCGAAAATAAAAACGCCTAAGTCAAAACGATTATGCTGTTAAAAGAGAAAGAAAAGTTCACAATGCAATCGCCTACAGATTCTATAAATGTTAGGGGGGGGGATGCTCAACGTATTTTTTATTATTTAGTCATCATTTATATATATATATATGTATTGTCTGGAAATGGGTTTTGTCTACAGTGTTTAATTGTTTCGATGTAATTAATTCCTCTTTAACCTTGATATGGGTTTTCTATCTTTTCTCTTCCAACTTGAAAATGGTGAGTTTGTTTTGATACTGTAACTGTCGCATTCCTTCTGTTTTAAAAAAAAAGATTTGTTATTTATCGTAAATTTAATATAAAGCGTTTCGTTCAAATAAAAGCATGTTTATCTCTTGTTAAAAATAGCTTTAACTTTTTCCAAGCATTTTGAGCGTAAATTCGAGCAATTTTTTTTCTACCGGTTTCTCTTCCATGTAAAAAAAACTTAATTTACTAGCAAAACTTTTTTCCACAGAAGTCACTTTTTTATATACAAAACCACGGAAACGGTTTATAATGCAATAGAAGAATATTCAGACAGCTCTGCCAAATTACTAAATATTCTATTTTTAAAACATTTAGCTTGAATGACTTTGAATAATCTCGTTTGTCGTAGTTTGCAGTTTTTACAGATTTCATTTTTTAAATTTTATTCCGCAACATATCAAGTGTGTGTGCTCGCGCCTTATTACAATAAAAACTTTTTCCATTTAATAAAACTTATTATTCCACCTTAAAGGTTGAATCTTTTTACCACTAAGACCCACGTGCAGATGGACGTTAAATTTGTGGAGCCACAAAATCCTCACGTTTGGTGAGTGGGGTGTACCACCCCTGATTTGATCTTCCTTACTTGACCGCGGTGCAAAATTACGAGGTCCGTCGCCACTAGCCGGGTCGTTGCTTTGGTTTCGACGTTAAGCACATTCAATCACTCGGTTAAATAATTTTATGAACATCAAATTCAAGTTTAACTTGCTTTTTATTTCAAACGCTCAACATAAGGAAATGTGATTTCACACATTTTTCTTAGTTTATGGAAACATTAATTTTTTTTTTTAATTTTAAAACACGAGCTTAGTAAACGTAACTAACATTTTACTTCCTATCTTAATATTTAAGATATCCGAACACGTCGAAAATGACCAAATTCACTCAAGACAGATTTTTTGTTTTTTATTTTATTGAATAGTTATCTTTTGACTTTACGAAACATATTTTGTTTTGTTTCTACACTACCTAGAGGCCAAGTTACAATCAATTTTAGAAAAACTGGAAGTGGGTTTTTGATCTACCAGAAGTGGGCCTTTAAATTGCTCAAAATCTATCATGGCGAGTGATAACTCAAAATATCACGAATGTATTTCTATAAAACTTTTTGAAACTGATATTTATGTTATTTTCTAGAGAATGTACTAAAATATTTCTTATTGTATGAATATTTTTTGAGTTATGGCTTGTATTTAAGTAATGGTCTCATAAAAAAAATGTAACATTTCTTAAAATGTTTACTCAATCAGCTCTAAAATTTTCAAATTTTAATAAAAAATTAAAATTTCAGTGCATTTTCTAAACAAATGCATCTAATTTGTTTTAGTAATACTTTTACTAATATATGTTTATTACTTTTTTCTCTGTTTTGAAGTTTTTCAAAAATATTGCTAAAAATTCACTTATAATTGTGATTTTTGTAAAATTCAGGTAATTTATTTTAAATTTTGATAGTTTAATAGTAATATTTATTGGTATTGAGTCCTAAACGAGCATTTGTAATATTTTAGTTTGCTATTTTGTTAAAAAGTACTCCGAACGTAAATCGGATACCTTAATCATCATCATATTCAAAAAATACTCCATTCGAATTTTAAGTTACCAATTTTCGAAACATCTCGTTTAGAATTTTTGAATCATCCATATGATTAGAGAAAATGACAGCACAAGTTTCACTTTAAATGATGAACCATTTATCTTGCCGAGACGAACCGAAGGAAGAAGTAAAAAATCACATCAGCAACTTCCTTCATCCTTATTAAAGGAAGAATATTACATTGGGCTGTTTGTTGAATCAGCAAGTCCACATGCATGATGGAATAGCCCAAACACTTAATATCCGATGAGTCATCCTCTTGGCGTTTTTTCACCCGCATCTTGGCTGTCAAAAGGATATTTATTGTCCGGAATGAGTAAACGTTTGCTAAGATGGTTTGCAAGCCGTGTGTTGTGATATAGATAAGGAATTTTGGCTCAGTTTTCCTTCCCTTTGGTTATTGTATGATCGATAACAAACTGGATTTTTTTTCTTGAAATGTAAGGAAATTTTTAAGGTATCAAGTAAACAACAGTGTTGGAGGAAAACAAATCGTCCATAAACTTTTTTTGGTAATAATGTTTAAAAACCTTTTTATGTTTGTATATATGATTTGTTAAATATCGAATATGGATTAAAGCAGTGGCGCACACAGAATTTTTCAATGGGGGGGGGGTCCGAAAGTCACCATTCTCGTATCGTACCCCAACGCGCCGCCAAACATATTCTTTTGATTTTATCGATTGTCGGCATAAAACAGTAAATTATTAATAAATAAATAGCATCAATTAAAAAGATAAATTATTAATCATTACAAATACTTAATTAAATTACGTACTATATTCGTGGTCATCAATCAAAAAAGTCAAGGGTGATGAGGGATTCCCCCCCCCCTTTGTGTGCGCTACTGAACTTTAGTATTCTGCCCAAGATAATCCAGTGATCACATGATTTGTTGTGAATGGACGTCGCACTCGGGGAAGTAATACGAGGGCTATCAGAGACAAACCTCGCAAATTTGAGCCACGGTCAAGTGACGAGGACGACACCTGAGCTGGCACCTTTTCTGCGAACTTGCATATCTCACACAGGAAAATTTTGAACGTACACCAGCTCCTCTACAGGGCAAATCTTCAGAGGTACAAGGGCTCGAACTCACGACATGTATTTCAATTCAAATGTCACAAGCATTGTGCTTAGTCACCCAACACAAATGTAGTTTTGAACGAACCATACACAGTCAGAAAAGGCTGCGATAGCCTAGTGGTCACGGTCACTAACTCTTGGACGGTGTGTCACGAGTTCAAGCTCTTGTGCCACTGAAGACCCGCCGTGTAGATGGGCTGATGCATGTTGAATCTGTCGAGGCTCGAATGAGTGAGTGAATATTAACGTCGCACTGTTTAGCTATATAGACGAGGGCTTTTGGTGACGGACTTCGTAGTTTTGAACCATGGTCAAGTGACGAGGACGACACCTGAGCTGGCACCTCCCTCTCCTAACTACCACACCAACGGGAGGACGTTTGAGCTCTCGACAGATTAAATGTTTATCGCCCCTACACGGCGGGTCTTTAGTGGTACTGGGCTCGAACTCATGGCATGCCTGCCATGATCCGATACCTTGACCACTTGGCTCCCGCCGCCACTGTCAGGGCTCAAAGTCCTCCCGTTGAAGTGGTGGCTGGGAGAGGAAGGATGCTAGCTAAGGTGTCGTCACTGTCACTTGACCATGGTTTAAAATTACGAAGTCCATCACCAACAGCTGTCGTGAGCTTCAAAATGTGACGTAAACAATCAAATTAAATCGTCTAACGTAACCAAATAGATGTGACAGTATTATTAAGGCAGTAATTAAATAATGACATATTTATGTGGACCAATAATAAAAAATGAAAAATAAATTATAGTTTGAAAAAAACTAAAAAAACACGCTTTTATACTGAATCGAACTAAAAAGTAAAAAAATAATTCTTCATAAAGAATAAAATGATTAACGAGAAAATGAATGTCATTGTGGTAAAAGCGTGGGGTGCTTTGTACTACATTTTTACACTAATTCAGCTTTTCGGAATAGAAGTTATAAATTACAACAATGATACATTTATAGAACACCCCACGCTTTTACCCCAATGACATTCATTTTCTCGTTAATCATTTTATTCTTTATTATTTTTTTACTTTTTAGTTCGATTTCAGTATAAAAGCGTGTTTTTTTTCAAACTATAATTTATTTTCATTTTTTAGTTCGAACTATAATAAAAGCGTGTTTTTTAGTTTTTTAAACTATCATTTATTCATTGTTGAATTTATCCTTGGGTTTGATATTTGAAGCTGGAATTACGTGAGCTGTAAAATTAGTCTTGCTCTTCAATGGATATTAATTAACGGGTCTGAAGTGTATTAATTCTCTCCGTTTATGAGGCCTCGGATGAGTCCCGTATCGTTATATTAGATTCCGTCTCTATAGAACAGGTCAAACAAATAAAAGTGTGTAAAGAAGAAAAAGTTTGAATTAAAAAATATTTTTAATGTACCATGTTTTTTTACGGACTAAAAATTATAAAATTCCTCCTTTTTGTATTTTGTTTTCTTTTTTCACATTTTCATGTATTGTCATCCACTTCCGAGCTATGGTCCAAATTTCAAGTCTCTAGCTCCTCGGAAAGTCACAGTTTAAAATCAATTACAAAATTCCACCCGGACAGACATTTAAGAAAGCGATTTAATAAAAACATGCTAATATTAAATCTCAATCGTTTTTTTTTCACCTTTTAAACGTGTTCCTTTCATGTTAATTCGTATCATCATTTCTAAACGTATTGCTTTATAAAAATAAAAAATATTTAGCGTTTAGAACGCAAATTTTTTTCCCCACATGTACGAGCCTTTTTTTTTATTTTCATTTTCAGAAAAATGTTTATATTATGGTTAGAAATTGCTCACACACACCCACCCTCCACTATTTTAGATACAGAACACTTTTGTTTTTTTCTTTTAACCACAAGTGTATTTTTTCTTGCATATAATTAGCTTTAAATTCAAAACACTGGCTTTAGGTTACACCTTATTCTTTTAGTCCATAAATCTGAAATTAGTCACCAAATCTGGAAATGATGTATGAAATTAGTCGCCATGTCTGAAAATGGTATATGGAACTAGTCGCTAAATTTAAAAATGATATATGCAATAAGTCGCCAAATCTGGAAGTGTTATACGGATTTGTCGCCAAATCTGATTATCCTTATTCCCGACGATCCTGAAAAGGACAATGGAACAAAATTATGAAATTATTGTATTGTCATCGGTCCTTGACAAGTGTGCGAAATTTCGAATGAATCCGATCTTTTTAAATAGGTAAAAATCGAGTTCTAAGATTCCGTTACATGCAAGTGAAACTTATAAAAGCGTGTTAAAAATTGATTCATATCCTGGAATACATAAAAGGGGAAATACAAAGTATTATTTGATCCATATCCTGCAAAACCCAATCAATCAACAGGAAATACATTTATAAAATTTAAAATATCGCATCTAATCCTCGTCATTTCCTATTCAATCATTAATCTTAATGCTGGTTTCCCATTTGTTTTAAATTTTTTCTCATTAGTACATGCATTTTAGTATTCTTTAATGTATTGAAACAAAAGTATATTACATCTGTTGAAGGAAATTTTTATAAAAAACAAAAATTTCCTTTATAAAAATTATAAATTAAACTATTATTTAATGTTTGAAAATTTTTATTAATAATTTGTATATATATATAAACTATATATTATATTATAAATTTTTAAATATAATTTTTTTTTAAAAATAAAATTTTTAAATTTTAAAAATTTATGAATTTAAGGAGTAAGGATGTAAAATTTATGAAGAATATTTTTCTGGGCCAATCAACAATTAGGACTGCATATCACAAAGATTAACTGACTATATAACACCAACATCTTAGCTTTGATATGTGGCACTTTTGTTTTCTTGTCGCCGAGCTTCCAGGTTCAGTTCATCGGAAACAGATCAATAAATTTATCCTTATGATAAAAGGCACTTATATCTAATGGAAACATGCTTTTACGTACAGCCATGAACAAGGACCCTTACAAAATTGATTACGTGTCAGACAACGCGAGGCCGACGCCCTTCAACACTGTGTGCGTCCAGGTGGTAGATAAACGTTTTGAATACTGCTTACAGGAAGAGTTAAGTTTTGGAGAGAGCTTCGCGAAAAAATTGACCGGATTAAAATATTTCACATTGGTTGAGATGACTTAAGAGTCACTTATAATTTGACACAGCAATGTATTATTAATGAAACTAACAGGACCGGCTCTAGCAGTTTTTGCCGTCCCTCTTTCCAAAGCAAAAAAAATTATAATTAAAAAAGATAAATTGTTCACATACATATACACTTATAAAACTTGAATGATTCTTGCGAATTAAAAGGCCCCATAATAATAATGATGAAATAATATACACAGTCGACTCTCTCTCGATAATTCAAACTTTCGATAATAAGAATCTCTCGATAATTCGAAGAATATGCTCAGTCCCTAGAAAAACTCTTGATATTTCGAACTAAAACAATAAGTTTTGGTATACTCAATATTTCGAAGTAAAATCTGTGGCTAGCCAGACTATAACACGCGATAATTCGAATCTTATAAAACTCTCGACAATTCAAACACTCACTATCTTGCACAGTCCTGTAGCAAACAGGTTGGAACTTACAAATTTTGCGTTGTATTGTCTCTGCGTGTCTTTTCTGTAACGTAGCCCCTCTGATGATTATCCGTCTGCTACCTTTATTTGTGTTTTCTGGTTCCTCATGCGAAAATACACTTTTATTGCTTTCCTTCTTCAAGTGGAAAATAGACCAACTACACCTGTTGTCAGCCATCCATACCTTTCGTTTTCACACGTGGCCTTGCTATACATGTCTTCGGAAAGGAAAGTCCGCTATTGTGAAGAGATGCGTAGGATTGTGTGTGCATATATTGAATGTATTTTTTTAATACAGGACTTTTAACTTCTGTATAATATTTATACTGTGTATAGTATATACTTTTTAAAAGTACTCTAAAATAATTTTATACATATGTACAATTGTTGTTTCATTACATAGTTTCAAATTTAAATGTGTTAGAAAAAATTTCTCTTCGTGTATTTTGGAAGTTTTTTTATACCTTCTTAATAATTCGAAGTTTTCATTGGTCCTTCCAACTTCGAATTATCGAGAGAGTCGACTGTATATTATTTTAAGTCTTAAAAAATACAAATTAATTCGGAATTAAAGACGTAATTACCTGTTATTATTTCAAACGAATAAAACGTAAGAGAAGAAATCGCCCGTTTCAGCAGGTCAATTTCTTCGAAAAAGAGTCTACTGATGGTGAGGATCACAAGCGGTTTTTTTAACTTACAGTAACTACACTCAAGACTAAAATAAAACATATCCTGTCGTTCTCTATCTACCTAGAAACTCTTATTGGCCCTGTTCTCTTTTGGATAGCTGACATTGGACATCGTATGGGTGAAAGTAATGTCCATTTCAAGGGTTGAACTTTTTCGCCCAACCTACTGGGTAAAAGCGCTGTCGCCCGCGTCAAATCTAATTTACGTTACGGAATGTCCTTTGTGATCCTGTTTCGGGATGGGGAGAAAGTTACTAGTGAAAGATGTGTGAAAACATATCGAATTTCATGAATTAGCATGTACTCCCGCCTTGAACCCTACAAGTTTCAACATAAAAGAAAGCATGCAGAGTACAAAATTTGGAAATAAGATGCGTTAAATGAAATACAAAATTAACACCCAATAATATTTCATAAAATATATCAAATTTTTTGTAGCAAAAAAAATTATTTTTGATGTGTAACATCTTTATTCTCGGTTGCTGGATATTTGTTGGAGTGATTTCGTGAAAAGGGACGGAAATGCGTTACAGGAAGTCGGGGGAGAGCGCGCTGTTTGATTTGATCAATTCAGCGCCTTGGAGTGTCTCTTCGCTAGCCTCGTCTGGGGGTCCAACTGTAGTAGCAATTAAGACGCCCGCCTACAGTCCATACCAGCAAGTCTTATTAGACTTCATCCAGAATAAACTAGTGATTCTTACGCTCAAATGTCAAAGTCTCAGGACTCGATGTGTGTAAAATCTGAGGATATATTTATATATGTGTAAACTATATATATATTAACAATTATATTTCTTGTTAAGCGTCTGACAAAGCTCATCATTCTTAAAAAAAAATAGGAATAAGTAATATGGAATTATTTGAATAAATATTTAAGTGCTTATCATTTTCATACTTTGAGGTTAATTCCTGTCGCTGTCAATATAATATTTTTAATTGTGATTAAAAAAGATTTCTCGATTAAAAAAAACTAATTAAGTAAAGGGTATTTTTGATTTTCTCTAATATTTCTAATTTTTAAGCATGCACTTGACGGTGTCTCTTCGCTACCCTCGTCTCAGGGTCCAACTGTAGTAGAAATTAAGACGCCCGCCTACCGCACATACCAGCAAGTCTTGTCATTTTGGTGGTCGCATACATTTCTCCGAATCAAACAGTTAAAAAATTAAAGATTTCCTGCATTTTGTACTTTTACCGTATACCGAAGGTGGTTCAGCTCTTTTTAAAAAAACTATCGCTCGCTTCCCATGATTTTGAGTGGTGATTTTAACGTTAACTTCAGTTTGCCAGAAGCTGAGCCTCTCATAGCTTTTCTGAAAGATGAACTCAAGCTCGAAATGAACACTAATCGAAATGTTTCGACAACTAACAGTGGTACTGTTATTGACGCCGTTTTTCAACAATTTTTAAATACTTTGAAATCACAAGTATATGTGTCATACTTTAGTTTTCATAAATCTATTGTCTCCGCTTTTCCCTAAATAGAACAATAATAAATATTTTTTATAAAAAACTGCATTACACCTTGTGTTAAATAAAATTTTCATTAAATATATAATTATTCGATAGAAAATTTTTTCCAGTCATAACCGATTCAATTCTTTCAGGATTAAAGTCACTATTGCGTATTTACCATGATAACAAGTCAGATGTTACACATCATATGCGACTACTGTAAGACTCGCTTTTTTTTTTTACAATTCGATCCACTCAAATGCCACCCTTAAAGTTTGCCGCCCCGGGCAGGGATCCGGTTTGTTCGGTCCTAGAGCCGCTTCTGAAACTAATATGGGTTACAGTGGCGTAACGTACACCCACGCATCGAGAGGGGGGGGGGGCTAATGTTCTCCGTTACTTCCCTGATAAGTTGTATGTTTAATTTCATTTTTAATGGGGTTTTTTTTCTCCTGTACCATCGTTTTTGGGTCAAAACTTTAAAAGCTTTTTCTCACATTTTAAAGCGCCCAACTGAGTAGAAATTTTCTGTGCACGATTGTTTTGGATGACAAAACGATAATTTAATTATAATTAATAATATATTAATTAATTAACACTTTATTATTTAAAGTTACAGATAGAACAGCATTGGTATCATTTTTGGCGACTTGGGTCAAAACTTTAAAAGTTTTTTTTTCTCACATTTTAAAGCACTCAATTAAGCTGAAATTTTCTATACACGATTGTTTTGGACAAACCATAAATTAATTATAATTAATAAAAATTAATTGATAAAAATTAATCATTTAAATAATTAAATTTTATTTATAATTCCAATTGTTTACAACGTGTATAACAGCTGAACATTGAAACCAGCAAATTAAACTATCCCCTCGTAAAATTAAATTACTAAAACTAATTTTTGAATAAATTCGTACTGTCTCCTGTATGGTGCTCAAGGCTACGGCCAACGACAGGCGTACACCTAGAAGTCCAACCTGTCTCAGGCTCTGGAAGCTTTCCTTCCTTCCCTTCAGGAAGGACAAGACAACAACATTCAATAAATTCAATGTGACTCAACGTTCTTTTTCGCTCTTAAAATTGCGCAAAATGTGAAGTATGAAAGAAAACCCATCTTTAAACTCGTATTTTACCGGTGTGTTTTTTTCCCTTCTTTCCCCTATACATTTTAGGTGCTTACATACGTTTTATACCGTCGACCATTTGCGCCAAATCAAAAAACGTTGCCAAATGCTGTCAGCGTTATTTTTACTGTGTTCAAGCTTTCGTGGGAACGTTTTCCACTATTGGCTGTATATCGCAGCATTTGATGACGTCTTTTGATTTGACGACGATATAATCCGTGAGTACCAAATTTTGTCTTTTTATGATTCCGAATAAGGGATAAGGCAAAAATAGAATCTGCCTAAATACTGATCAATACGTACACGGTCAACAAATAAACGTGCTTGGAAAAAGTTTGACTTGATGTCAATAACAATTATTTACATTGCCTTTTAAAATTGCCAAGAGTATCAAACCTATTTTAAAAATAAATTTTTAAACAATAAAATTTATTCCCATAAAATTATAACAACCAATTGTTTTTATAATTAGTAGTGGTAGCCACAGAGAGGTCTTAAGACTTCTTGAGGCCCTAGGTCCCTAATCAAAAATAGACCCTGGGCCTCTGGCGCAGCTAGTCCTATACAGGCCCTGTAGCAAAACTCATTCGGAACCCTTTTGGAGGCTCCTTAACATTTTACAATTCTTTGCTTACACATGTAGGGGCCCTTGTAGCTTGGAGGCCCGCATTATTGATACAGTGGTAGCTACACCCCTGCCCAGGACTTCTACACAGCTGTAAGCCCCACCAACTGATCCTTAAAAGTAGACAGTACATAGCATACGTTGTCAAATATTCGTACAAACAATAACTAGAAACAAATAAATGTGCATGACTTACAATCGTACAAACTAGCTCGGCCGACTACAGCCTTTTGACTGAATGAGTGATGATGGTGTATGGTGGTACCTTGGCCTATTTATGGACGACGGTCATCACATGTAGTGTGACGTTTGATTCAATAAAGGTAGCGTGATTTGAAATATAATAATTTAGTTTTATTAAGTCACAGCTATTATTTACATTAATTTACAATTTAGTACCATTACATGATTTTAGAGTCCCAAAGAACTTTGTGAGGGAGGGATCTTGGTGTCCGTTCACTGCGAAGGTTTCGCTTTCAACTCCTGGTTTCTCTCAAGGCTCTCTCTGGGTTTCTGCGGACCGTTGTTGGCGTCCTTTTTCTCTCCCTCCATCCGGTCGTGGGCGGAATCGGCTTCTCCTCGTGTCAAAGGTTGCCAGGGCTAACTAAGACACGTCCGTCACAGTATATTAGCGACCAGGTATTTTTGCACATGTGGTCATGAATTCTCCTAAAACTGATCCGGCCAGGGAGGAAAGTCCCAGGTGTCTCAAAAGGGGACGCACAGATGTCACAGTAACCAGTTGACATATTGTCGGAAATCTCCAGTTTTTCGGAGAATTCAACTAAGAAAAAACATTTGACGGTTGATGTCATTCGAGTCATGATATTATTAAATCCGAGTTAAGAACGAGACGAGGCTCCCATTTTGGCCGAGGCCCGGGCCCAGTTGGCCCATGCCTTAAGACGTCCCTCGTGGTAGCCGGCGGGTCATAATTTCGAGCCTAGGGCCACTGAAGACCCGCCGTGTAGTCCATCTGCTCGAAGTCCCCCTTGTGGAGTGATAATTTGGAGTGAGTGAATATTAACGTCGCACTGTTCAGCTATACACGAGGGCTTTTGGCGACGGACCGCGAAATTTTGAACCATGGTCAAGTGACGCGGACGACACCTGAGCTGGCACCCCCCTCTCCTAACTACCACACCACACCAACGGGAGAACGTTTGAGCGAGCTCTCGACAGATTTAACGTACATCGCTCCCTACTCGGCGGGTCTTCAGTGGTACTGAGCTCGAACTCATGACACGCTAGCCATGATCCGATGCCTTGACCACTTGGCTACCGCGGCCACATGATAATTTGGAGAAGAGGGTGCTAGGTCAGATGTCGTGTGACGTTAATAAACACTTATTCACCCCCAGTCTACAAGTTTTGATGTTCTTTGCATGGATAACTTATGTAAGAACTCTTTTGATTTAGTTATCACCTTCAATGCAGTTAGAAAATACTATAACTTTCGGAGATTAAAAGAAATTTTTTTTAATTTTAAATAATTGTGAACATTAATGTGTTCAAAAAATAAAAATGCTATTGTTAGATTTCAAAGAAGCTACATATGTCTTTTATCCTTTGCCCCATGAGATAATAATTTCCCCAAAAAAAATTCACAGATAAACTAAAATTTACTTTTTACCATTGCGCAGCCCCATTGAAAAAAAAAAAACTTTTTAACCATGCACTAACAAAAACAAAATCACTTTTGAGTGTGTTACATAATATTGTTAATGTAAAAAGAACGGGAAGTTTTTTTTTTCCTCTTTAATATATATATACTAAGCAACTAAAATTTATGGCTTGTTCAGTTTATTTTCAGAACATAATTCATAAGCAAAGAGTAAATGTAATAAAATTTAAAGAGGCATCACATAATGAAAGGGAATATTCCCTCATTTCAAGTGTAAGATTATTAATTTTTCAATTGAAAAAGATAAATCCTAAGACCTGTGTATTAAACATAAATTTTGAATGAAAATAAATAACAGCTTGAAACTGATTAATTTGCTTAAAATTATTTAAATGTTTCCATCAAATAAAATCCATTTTATAATTTAATGTGCGTAAAAATATTCTTAAAGGCTCGAAATTAGAAATCAAATGAAAATTATTCTGCATTAATATGTCTTAAAAAACTAAAAATTATTATTTGAAAATTTTCTTTCTATTCTGTAATTTAAAATCTTAATGAATTCGAATATTTAAAAAACTAACGTTTATGTTTCCTCAATATAAAAATTGAATTCAAATAAGTTTTTTGCCCGGTTCTGATGTGCTTGTATTTTAAATTTTTCTGTCAAATATGTTCTGAAATTTGAATCAATAATATAACCTTGTTTTCATATAAATTAAATAATAATTTGTTGAAACATGTTATATAATTTGTCTAAGCTAATTCTTTATATATCGTAGCATTTAAGTTGAACTTAAAAGCCTAATTTCAGAATAATGTAAATAATTATTAAAAAGAAAACAATCTCTTTATAATTTCAAAATTTTTGAGAATTTATGCTTTTATATATAAGTATACATAAAAAGATATCGCAATTGTGTGTGAATCTTTTAAATAATTATCCCACGCAGTTTTTAAAATATTTCAGTTAAATATTTTATAAATGATTATTGAGTCAGATTTTTATTTAAATATTCATTCACAAATACTCTTATTTAGAAATTTAATTTATTAAATGAACAGGAAAACCACATAGTTTGTTTCTCCCCCCCCCCCCTCTTTCCCAAATATGAATTCTCAAGCAGAGAAGCAACAAAAAATAGTATTTCATCTTAAATATACACAAATGACATGTGTGAATCATTTCAAGATAGTGTTATCAGATCCAGAAGAAAAAAAGAACGATTCTCTTTTCCTGTTCACAATAATTCCCAAAATTCCAGGATCGTCAAAAAAGCCCCATGTCTTTTCGTACAATTGTAGGCTGTATATAATTGACACGATTGTCAAACCCACGCTTCTTGTTGTAGCAAAGTAAGAAATAAAGGTGATGTCACTGTTTCCTCACGTCACCTTGGGCGCAATAAAAAAATAATAATAATGAATAAAATTTATGGTACCTTTCAGCGGGAGAGATATTCCTTTTTCTTCTTTGACAGGTGGAATTTTAAAAGAAAAAAATAATAAAATGGCGCAAAAGAGAGAGAAACCGTATTGTGGTGAAAGAACTGACTTTATCATCTACAATTGATTGTTGACGTGTAAATATTGTTCTGGAGTACTTTCTAAATTTTTACTGACAAAAATGGTTATGTGATATAATCATTAAAATTTTATAACCTTGACTTTATAATGCAGGAAAAACGCTCTATTAATAAAAATTCTCTCGAAAAAAGAAGAAAAAATGGTGTATATTTATATGTAACGTTTTCCTTTCAACAAAAATGATTAAATAAAAAACTAATAAAAACAAATGTTAGTTAATAACGTGATGATTATTAATTATGATGAAAATAATTAATAATCACTATTCTATAGATTATATCATCCATAAAAATACTACATTTTAGAGCGATTTAAACTCTCTTTTCTTTTCATTTAAAATTATTCCATATCCAAAATTTCCTTAGCATTTCTTTTCAATAAAAAAAAAATTTATTTTTTTTAATTATTCTGAAATAAAACTATTTTTTATTTCAAAAAAAAATCTGTTTCTCTTATTCTTTCTTTTTTTGTATATATTCTTTATCCTCATAAAATTATTTTATTCCTCTTTACCTACGCATAGGTTATCAAATGGAAAAATTTAATTATTGCCAACATTTTCACAATAAAACTTTTTCTAATAACAGTGTAACTTAAAAAGTAAGAATCGCGCGTTGAAATTTAAAGTTTCAGGAATTTAGATTTTAGTTTCTAAAATGATAAAATCTTCATATTTTTAAATGATTGATATTTTAATGTCGATATTTAACTATACTTTCCATGTCATTTATATCTTTATCTTCCCTGAAAATCTAAAGCTTATTTTCTTGTATCTTTAATCCATTTTTTTTCCTCTCTCGATTTTTTGGATTATTAAACTCTAATTTTGAAACAAAAAAGAAATTAAGAAATTAATTAAATTTTTTAAGACAAAATAATTTATTCTAATTTTTTAGTTGAATTAATATTTAATGTTGTCTGAAGATTGTAGAAAGATTTTAAAATAAACAAAAATTGTACACGCGAAAATAACCTAAAAACAATAAAGGAATTAAAAATTCGAAAAGTATAATATTTTTTGAAAAAAACATACCATGTTTAAAAAAAAATCGATCTCTTTTGAATTTCATATCGGATTGGTCACTGTGGCAGTTGTACATATTTTATTTATTGTATTTTTGCAACTTAATTGTTGTATCATATTTTTAAGAGAATAGCATTGATACCGCTTTTCCATGTCTTTTTTATTACTTATTTCATATTTTTAATATTGGGCAATATGTTTAAAATATATATTGTACAGACTTATATCCTTTAATTTATACTTAATAGTATAATTGCTTTCTATGAAAATGAACAAACTGTCGTATTCTGAATTCTAAGAAAATCAATTAAAATAAATTGTTTCTTTTGCAATATGAAGTTTAGATAATTTAATTTATTCTTGAAATGATGTAATAATTAAGAATTTTTTATGAATTAAAAGCCTTAAGATTATTAAAATTCTGTTAAATTATTTAACACTATTAGGCTTAAAATACTTAAATTATATTTAAAAAAATTCTATAAACTCGTATAGCAATGGAACAAAAGAGAAATAAAAAAATATAAGTAAAACAAATCTGAAAAAAGATTCCCCAAAAGGCAACATCTGCAGCTTATTGAACAATGACAACACAAATTAATTAACGATTTGGCAGGTGTTTCTTTTTTCCTGAAGCAAAAAAAAAATATATATATATATATATATTAGAAAAAGATTTAATAGTCTCTTTGCGATCATTAATACTAATTATAACTATATCAATGCAATCTTAACATTTCAGTTTTTTACGAAATTAATTTGTATCAGATATTTTTATGGAGACAATAATCGTAATTATTCAGATCTATAATACTTGAGTTCTTTTGTATTCGAACGTATTTTAGAATGACACATATAATTACGCTAGATTGTAATTGTTATGTGTCATTAATAATCGCTTTATTTCGTGTTTTTTCGGATGCCATGTGAAGAATAAATTAAATTTGAACTCGTAAGGACAAATTAACATTTTCCCCAGAATTGATCTGCGGGCTGTTTAGACAAACGTTGTAATTTTGGAATCTTGCAGATGAAAAAAAACAACACCAAAATTGAGGGTATCTTGTTTGCCAAATTTACTCAACAAACTGAAAATGTGAGAAAGAGAGAGAGGGAAAATGACACCACACATATTGCTCTTAACACTAAAATTTTTTGAAAGGGTTTGTAAAAATTAAACTTAAAAAGTGTGAAGGGATTTAGCAGTATTTCTAAGTTTGTGTATACTTACTTTTTTACAGAAATTACTTATTTTGGCGACTCACTCATCACGAAATCTCCTGAACCTCAGACTTGAAATTTGGTAAGCATATTTCTTTTGTTGAATAAGAGATTCGATAAGAATGGATTTTAAAGAAATCGACTCCTATGAGAGGCACGGAGAGTTATTAGTGCGAAAAAATGTTTTTGAAAATTCCGTTTCTTTTGTTGAATTCAAATCCGCTAAGAATGGGTCAAATGGAAATCGACTCCCAAATGGGTATGGGATTTATTGATAAAAAGATTTCCGTTTTTAAAGTATTAGATTTAGATTTGAAATGTGGAAAGCATGTTTATTGCTTAGAGATCCATTAAAAAACGGTTTTGCTGAGACCCACTTTGGGGGAGGTGGTTACGGGAGCGAAGAATATAATTCTACTTCAATTTTAGAAATTGAAGTCCTGTCCTTTAAGGTGAGAGTTATAAGAATGTTTTTCAATATCATCAAACTCTAAATGCTGGAACTTAGATATCAATAATTTATAAACAGTATATATGTATATACAGTATAATGATTTATAACAATATATACAACATCATGATATACCCAGCGAAGTCGTTGGGTAAAGGCTAGTATTCAAAATAGATTTTTGATACACCATTATTCAGAGGTGGGGAGCCTTTTTACCATTAGAGGGGACATGTACACTGGTGTCCAAAAGTAAAGCATAAATCGTAAAATGCGAAAAACATGGCGTAAATATTCGTAAAATTATTCCAAATTTCTTCCGGATATTAATTGGGTGAAGTAGAAACATTGGGTTTATGCAACACTTTTCAGTCGACTACGTCCTGCGCGAAACACCGGCGCATGTCGGAACACGGAGAAACCGATTCACGCAGCATAGGTAGTTCAGACAAGTTTCGTGCAACTGCTGTGCGAAGGAACGTTGTTAACCATCAAACAAGGTGAATGATGGCACAAAGACGCCAATTGGACATGTTTACGAAAGGAAGAATCGTTGGAATGCTGGAATCCTCACGATCACAAACCAAAGTGTTCCGAGTTTTGAATGTGGACCAGTCTGTGATCTCAAGACTGTGGCAGAGGTTTCAAAGAACGGGAGATGTTACCCGATAACCAGTATCAGGTCAACCAAGAGTCACAACCCCTCGCCAAGACCTATATCTGGTAATAAGTGCGCGACGTCAGAGGGGCAGTACTGCCAGAGCACTGGGTTCGGCGCTCACAGTCGCCACAGGAATACGAATTTCGAGACAAACTGTTTACGGGAGACTCAATCATGCTGGCCTGTATGCCAGAAGACCAGCAGTTTGCATTTCCCTCACGTCTGCGCATAAACGCGGTCGTTTGAACTGGAGTTTGAAATATCAACATTGGAGTGTGGGAGAGTGGGCCAATTTGATGTTCAGTGACGAGTCCCGGTTTAGTCTGAGTAGTGATTCTCGGCGGGTAACGATATGGAGAGAACGTGGAACAAATTTTGAACCATGAAACATAACGGAAAGCCATCATTTTCCATCAAGGGGAGTAATGGTATGGGCAGGCATCATGGTGGACGGCCGCACAGACCTCCATTTCTTTGACACGGGGTCTGTGACTGCTCAAAGATACAGAGACGAAGTTCTTGAGCCTTATGTTCGCTTATTTCGAGGTGCCGTCGGTCCTGACTTCATATTCATGGATGATAATGTGCCATGTCACCGAGCGGTGCTGATTGATGACTTCCTTGAAACGGAAAACATCCAGCGCATGTCGTGACCTGCGAACTCCCCTGATTTAAATCCTATCGAGCATGTAAGGGATATGCTCGGGAGACAAATTGCAGCCCTTTCGCACCCACCAAGCTCCGTTACAGAACTGAAGAGAGCTCTCCAAGAAGCTTGGAACCGTTTGAGCCCACAACTCATTCATCATCTCATAGCAAGTATGGTAAATCGCTGTGCAGCGTGTCTGGCTGTCAGAGGTGACCACACGCCTTATCAAACTGCAGCATCAGTATTTTATTTAATGTTTTATTTAATTTTTTCTTTAAAGTTTGAATCCTCTCTATGCTCAGTTTTCTTTCAAACTGCTACTTTGGATAATAAAATTAATTATTATCATTCTTTTGATTTGCTTCCTTATTTTATAACCATTTTACACTCGCATATCACGTTTCCCACCATTCTGATTTACAGTTCCTTCTTTATTCACATAATTATCAATTATGCTTAACTTTTGGGCACCAGTGTAAATTAAGTAGTAATACGTTAGGCCGCATATGCAACTTTTATGAAATTATTATTATAGTTTTTGTATAGATTTAATAATTTTGAGCATTATTTAGATATATCATTAAAAAAATTGAATCTTTATTTATTTTGTGACATAAAAAGTTGCAATTTAAAATATTTTTGTGTTCACATAAGGGCAAAAACTTGTAAAAATATTTATCATTGATTTTGTTATTTTTTTTATAAAATTATTGAATTCATAAGAAGGCCGCACAAGAAACTCACAGAGGCCGGCCGCCAGTTCTCTGCCATAATTATTTTGCTTCGCTTACAACTTGACTCTTCTATCTCGAAAAATTGCCGACCACTGTTTCAGTGTAAAATTTTCCATGATGGACCTAGAGCTAAAAATTCTCATAGTAAAAAAATTGGTTGCAAAAATTTTCTAATATTTTTCAACCAAAAAAAAAAAAAACCATTTCGATCAATCCGCGATAAGCAACAGATTTCATGTTTGTCAATAGAATAATATTTCAAACAATAAGCGCCGTATGGTTATAAAAAAAATTATCAATCAATGCTTTAGAGCAGGGGTCGGCAACCTTTCAGCAGTGGTGTGCTTTCACCATGATTCAGCGTGCCGTGCAATAAGAAGTATTTGAAACAATTCGATTCGCACGACAATATATGCAAAATTTAGGAAAAGAGGTCAAAAATACAAATTTAGAGTTTTGTGAATGTATGTGAATTATAGACAACTCATAAATATGAATCTTTTAAAATGTTTCTATTAAAATGAGGAGTAAACTTAAAATGTGACTATAGTCTTCAATATAAATAAAAAATTAAAATTGTACATTTATTATACATTCTTAAAAATATTTATGAAACAAGAAATAAATAAAATAAAATGTGTAAGTGTTCATGCAACGAAGTTAAATAAAAAAATTTAATTTTAATGCGAACCTTGTCCCTGTGGTGCTCTATTTAATTTCGCAATATCAAGGGTATAGTTTGTCACTTTCAATTTGACACAGGATTCTGAATGTTTAGCAGATAAACAATTTTTAGTGGACTCAAAATATATTTCATATGAGAAAAATCTTGTTCACATATAGATATGTGGAGACAAAAGCAGAAAGCAGAGCACACACATGCTATTTTTTTCAAACAATTAAATCGTTCAGGCAATGATGTCCAGCAATTTAAAATAGCTGTTGATTTTTATTGCTAAATTATCTTCCAAATTTTTCCGTAACTCCATAAATTTTGTTTTCCATAATTCTGCAGATGTTTTAGTTCAATAAGTTCCATTTCAAAATTATCAATTTCCATCCACAGTTGCTCTTAATATTTAGTTAAAAGAGACATTTGTTATGAAATAAGATTCACCTACCTAATTAACCTAAATATGTTGATACAATATCTATTATTGTTTATTATATTTCCACAGTAAAACGTTTGCTGAGCAAAATTTTGATTTATACCTAAGACAGTTGTTTTTTTCTTTCTTTTTCAATGGATGCCCAAGCTTTTGGTGGGTAAAGGACAAACTACATTCTTTTTTTTTTATTTACTGAGCCGTAATGAATGATTCTTCATTTTACAAGTATTACTCAATTTTTATTTGCGTCGAATACGTAACACTAATAATAAGTCGCATTTAAATAGATGTTTTCTTTTACGTAACGCACACAAACTACAGGCAAACTGATTCAGCAGAATCGTTTTATGGCAGAGAATCGAAAGTAAAAAATAACGTTTATATAAAAATGCATGAGGCATTGAAAGGAGAGACAGAGTGATTTAACTGTAACTTATAATTTTGTAGAGAGTGGTGGCGTGCCACTGAGAATTGCTCCGCGTGCCACATTTGGCACGCGTGCCGTAGGTTGCCGACCCCTGCTTTAGAGTTTTAAGTCAAACTATAGGTTAAAATCTGTTATTTCCAATCTTCTCATACTAAAGAGTAAACTGTACGTATCTGAATGAAGCTACTATCTATTTAACAGAAAAGCAGATGCCTTGGAATTCCAAGAAATCTAAAAATAGAAAATCAATAAACATGTTTTCGTAATCTTTCTGAGAGTGAGATAGAAACTGACTCCTAATACCTGTTGTCGTTTCTACGATCCCATTACGGAACATTGCATTTTAATTAAAGAGGGGTTCTTCGTTGGGTTAATCGAATTTTGGGAGGAGGCAAGGTAAAGTATTTTCAATTTGGTATTTCTCTTTAAATTAATTCGTGTCAATTTATGGGGATTTTAATTTCGACGTAGCCTTACAGAAACAGTGAAAATCGTTTAACACAAAACTGAAAGGACTAAAATATTTTTTCGTGTTAAAGGATATTTTAAAAGAAATCATATATTCAACAAAATTAAGTTTATTTAAGTACATTCTATTACATATAGTTACATCAATAGACATATATCGATTTTTTAGGAGATATTTTCAAAATAAATCTTTTATTTTATATTTCAATCAAAAGAAAAAAATTAGCATGTGATTATTCTGAATTTTCCAAAGTTTTTTCTCAAAATGTAAACGAGAAAATAAATTGCAAAATCGTTTTCATACAGTGCGAACAACCTCCTGTATCAATGCTTATTTTGGGCACATGCAAATATCTTTCCGAATGCACATGTACCTGTAGGCATAGAGTTGAGGAACTCAAATATATAAAATATACGTATAAAATAATAAAATTTGCTTAAAAGAATTATTGATAATTTTATCACTTCTGCTTGGAGGTTTTAAATGCGTCAAATAATACTACTAAATTTCTTCATGAAGCTTTTAAAACTGGATGAATATTTTTTAATTTTCTAAAGTAACAATAAAGCATTAAATTAGCTCTATTTCCTCCCTCCCCCCCTTATGACTTGTCATTTTTGAAGCATAACAAAAATATTTCTAAATTATAAGGAATTTTATAAATTAATTAAAATGTATATTATAATAGTGAAAATCATTTTACACGAAACTGGGGAGGACTGAAATATTTTTTTCGTGTTAAATAGGATATTTCAAAAGAAAACTTATATTCATCAAAATTAAGTTTATTAAAGTACATTTTATATTCATACATTAAAATCTAACGTATAACGCGCACTTTTAACACCAAAAATGAGATCGAAATTTACGGTTGCACGTTATATGCCGAATATAAAAATGACATCTTTAAAAGTAAATAAAGAGATGAGCATAAAAAAAAATTAGACTTCTATATGTATCAAAATCGTGTTAATTTGAAAGAAATTTCAAACCTTATGAACTTAAAGAGTGATAGTTCTAAAAGTATGCTGTTCTTTAAAAAGCATGGGAAAAAATACCTTGAATAAATGACTTCAAAATATAAGAGCATTGTATGCATACATTTCAGGTTTCTACGTAAAAGAAGGGGTGCGCTCTGTACGGCGAGAGAGAGAGAGAGAGAGAGAGAATGTTCCTTAAAACTAAAAAATGCAGCTTGAAAGTATAAGTACTCGTTATACGCCGGTGCGCATTATATATCGGATATTTTACGGTAACTACATAAATATGTGTGTATTAAATAAAAATCAATGAAACAAAAACATTAGCAAGAATTTAATAAAATTTAATACAAAGTTTGGATTTTACGGTAACTACATAAATATGCGTGTATTAAACAAAAATCCATGAAACAAAATCATTCACAAGAACTTAATGAAATTTAATACAAAGTTTTCATGTTCTGTTTTTGATCAACAGCTAAGCAGTTCCATTATCATTTTAAGCGAAAGAGCAGTTTGCTTTCCCGCTGAGCTCTTTACCATTGTGCTCGTATAAAAAATGCTTCTAAAATAGGAAGGGAAAAAAACACGAACCGAATTCACACTGGTTTTTACTCACATAGCGATATACGAGTCACCAAATTCCAAAACAAACAGAAGTGAGTTGAGGTGTTTTTGTGTCACGCAAAAGACTCAAAATCCTCTCGGCCCGTGAATTGAGGTAAGCTTGACTCTTTTATTATCGAAGTTAAGCTTAAGATATAATTATTGACACCTACAATCTCCAAAGGTTGTGTGGATTCACGACGACATTCATCCTTGGGCCATTCTTCTTAGAAGAAATCAGTAAACATGGGCCTGTCACACATGTTCCGTTGCGAGCCGTCGATACCATTGGATTCTCTTACACTTAGATAGCCGCTTAACTTACAAGAAACATATTGACTATCTTGCAGAAAAGTTCTGGAATAGAATTCATTTGGCCTCCTCTGTCATTGGGAGGGGGTCACCACTATCTCTAGAAAACAAAGTAATTTTATACAAGCGAATTTTGCGCCCAGTAATAACGTATGCTTCCCCCATTTGGGGGGCTGCCGCCACCACTCACATGAAGAAAATTCAAGTAGTTCAAAATAAATTGCTCCGCATCATAACGAACGCACCTTGGTACGTTCGAAATGATGTGATACACAACGATCTACACATGGAGCCGATATCTAACTACATCACTAAACTATCTAGAAATATTTTTCTCACCATCGAAACCCACGACAACCCCATCATCAAAGCACAAACACTTTTCACGTATCCTCACCCTAAAATCAACTATGCATACTCTAGCACGAAATGGAGAAATCCGCTCCGCCCACCCCTAACACAACAAATAACTCATTCATATACTTGTAACTTTTCACACTAGCTTCCCGCTGCATCCTGACAGATGGTGAGAGAGGAACAGTCACTTGGCCGCTCCTTTCTTCGATTGCTGTCGCAATCCTCCGTTTTTCCTTCCTTGCACTTCCTCCAGACTTCTCCCCGGTTCGTTCGCTCTGCGGGTCACCTCCGCTTGGGAGCCACTTCCTCCGCTCCCCACGCCGGGGGCCACTTGATTTGTTTACATTTCATTCATGGTCACTCTATTTCGCCCAACTTGGGCAAAAGCGCTGCGCGCTGAGGCCCGCGTATATCTAATTTTAGTTTAGTACCATTGGATTCTGCAGACGCTTGTTGTGCCGCAACTACAGCAAAAGCGGGTCCTTATATCGACCATTTTCACACAGGATGGTGCGACTGCACATATTCATGGGTCCGTGAAGGTGCTATTGCTCCAACACTTCACAGCAGAACTTGTTATTAGTCACTCCTTTCCTAATCTATGGCCACCACGTTCACCTGATCTAACTCCGTGGATTGTTGGTTATGGAGTATCTTAGAGGTTTTGCGACGTTGAATGACTTAAGGAACTTCACAACGCTTCATGTGCGAAGCCTCGCAACTGATGAGCTACGATCTGCTGCTGAACAAACTGTCCAACGCTTTGAAATTTTGCTGGTGAATGAGAGTGGTCACTTGGAGCACCTTTCTCTACATCGTCCTGGATACGATTGATACAACTGCTCCTCCGGTGCAATTTCGTCCTAATCTGTTCTTGTTTCTGCAAACTGAACTGTTTTTGTTTCTCCTTGCCTTTACTTGACGTGGTGATTCGATGACAAGGTGATATGAAACTAGTCAATAAACTTTCTGTATTCCGTTTTGGTTGTGTATCGAGTAAAAATTCATGTTTTTCCCCGGAAAAGGAGCCCTTTAGCGGATATTTTTGACTAAAATTCTTTTTTTTCTGAAATTCCGTGAGCGTATCTCGTGTAGAGCCCATATACAAAATTTCTTTGCATTCCGATTACCCGTTTGCGCTGTAGGATGCCATTTATAGGAGAAGTTTAATTATAACCACCTGTGGTATATATATTGAAAATAAAACTAGCTGTAAATAAAATATTTTAAGACCTAAATAAGAGTTAAAAAAGAAACTACGTATAGAAAGGTCACCTATTTTTGTGAAATATTTTCACGGTCGATTTCAGAACAAAGATTAGAGTCCTTTTTATAATATACCTTTAAAAGTTCATTTTTTTCCCCTTTACATTTTATCATTCCTAAGACATGTTTTAATTTACCAACAATCGAATCATCTGAACCAGTTTGATAATTCGTTTAATTACATTCAACATTTTATGGTTATGACACAGAAAATTAGGAATTTTTATAACCAGACACCTGTGTTTTCTTTAGATGGTAATCTCATTCCCTTAAGTTAATTGTAAAAAAGAAGAAAAAAAGATTAAAAAGTGGTTCTTATGTCTAGTCTTTTATAGCCTTCCCATTTTCAGTTCATGAATTATTCCAATTCTTTTAGAACGCGCCATTTCGTAACGCTAACGAAACCAACGTATAACTGGTATTTTAAATACTTATACGATGGACATTTCCTTTTCCTGTTACTATTAAAAAGATCATTTACCTTTCCATTTATATGTTAAAATCAACCTACACTTTTTTAAAGAATATAAATAAAAAGCACCTCTACTTTTTTAGCGTAAAGAAAAGGTTAAAGGTCATGATAATGCACACCTTTCATACTCTTAAAGACTGTGATTTTTGAAACATTTAGTTTTACCGGTTTATTTATTCTTCATTTGTATTCACTGCAAGTTGTACTTCAAATGAGTAACACACTTTTCATTTACAGATGTATAGCGTTTAAACTCAAATACGATTGACACGTTTTAGATTGATTAGCTATAAGCTTGTAATTAGTGAAGCAGGTTGTCTGATAAATTAATCATTTTCTTTCCACTTCCCAGAAGATATGAATTTTAACACATAAGCCTAAAGAGATCTAATTCAAATAATTATAGAGGGTGAAAAGAACAGTTTTTTTTTTGTGGTTCTAAATCTAAACTTTCGCAAAACTTTGATGCGTTAAAGCAAGTTATTAAAAAATGCGGATGTAAAAAAATGTATTAAACAATATTGAAAGTTTCTTTCTTTATTTGAATTCAATAAATATATACAATTGAGATAAATTAGTTATTGGTCTGTATTTACAAATTTTTCTTAGAAATATATTATACTGGCGTTAGTCAAATGAACAAATTTCTGCTTCATGTACACTGCTGGCCACCGTAAATGCAACACCAAGAAAGACAAGATATAGCACAACAAAATTTATTTTGTAGATAACATGTTGACCAAGTATCAAATGATTTAATTTATAGACTTCTGTGAAGTGTGGTTCCTGTCAGAATCAGTAGCCAGAGTAGCCGCTATTGTTGGAGATCACCGCTGCCACACGCCTCGGCATTGATTCAAAGAGACTTTGGATGTGTTCTTGGGGTACAGCAGAACAAGCAGCTTCCATACCTTGCCAAAATTGATCTGGTGTGGCAGCTGGGGTGTAATCTGGGTCAATCGTTGAGCAACCATGGACCAGATGTTTTATATCGGCGAAAGATCCGGAGAGCGAGCCGGCCAGGGAAGCAATTCAATCTGGTGATTGACGAAAAACCTTTGGACAATGCGTGCCACGTGTGGTCGCGCATTATCCTGTTGAAATATGGCTGTGGCCAAGCCCTGCAGGTAAGGAAGGACAACTGGCTCCAACACCTCGGAGATGTAGCGCTGGCTGTTTAAAGTACCGGCAATGCGTACTAGACGAGTGCGAGAGTGACATCCAATACCGCCCCATACCATAATACCCGATGCAGGACCAGTGGGGCGGTGCATAACGCAGCTGTTCAGCATCCTGTCTCCACGGTGTCTCCAGACTCGAATCCAAACCATCGTGGTGTTGCAGACAGATGCGTGACTCGTCAGTAAAGACAACTTCATTCCATTCTACCGCCCACATCCTTTTTTCATCACACCATTGGCGGCGGAGTGGTCTGTGGTTCTGCGTCAAGGGTAGACCAAGCAATGGACGTCTTGCGGACAGACCACTCTGCTGTAAACGGCCTCGAATGGTACGCGCAGACACCGAATGATGCGTTAGAGACTCAATGTGCTGTGCCTGTTGAAATATGGCTGTTGAAATATGCGCACAATTTGCCTGTCCTCACGGGAAGTGGTGCACTGAGGTGGATGCGATCGACCACGTCGGTCCGTCGTACCCTCCTGCATCGAACGGTCACATATCCGCATTACAGTTGTTTGGTTTCGTCCAACACGACTACCGATTTCCCTGAAAGATAATCCACAATCTCGGTAGGCCACTATCCGTCCTCTGTCGAATTCGATCAAAAGCTGATCGGTGTTTTCTACGAGACATAACTGATCGTTTTTTGAAAAAACCACAAGAAAAACACAATTGCCGAACTTGAAATCGTCGAAATCTCCCAGCCTTAAATAGCGCTTTAAGTTGGCGCCACAGGCGTGCGTGATGTGTGTCTGCGCTGAAATTCTTATCATTTGCATATCTCACCTCCGCTAATGCATGTTGTAAAATTCATGTTGTTTGCGTGCTTCCTTCAGGGTGTTGCATTTACGGTGGCTAGCAGTGTATTTTATAATATTATAAATATTCTGAAATTATAATGCCTAATGAGAGAAAATTCAAATTTTTGTAAATCCGTAAGCCGAAACATTATATAGAGACCTTGTTAATAATAATAATAATTTAAAATTTATAATTGGCAGTTTGTAAAAATATTTTTTTAAAAAAACGGACTTGCAAGATAAAAATATTAATTAAGAAAAATGTGTTTTTATATTTATTGCAGCACAGATGCACAAAAAACAATGCTTACAGCTTTACAATCAATCTATCCGTAACCCACCCGCTTGGTTTGGCAGTTTGTGATGTTGTAAAGTTGTATGTTGGTTTATAAGTTATTGAGTTCCAAGCAACAATAAGCTTTATACCAACTGGTTATCGGTTCTTAAACTTTCGATCACGGCTGCTCCCTCATCATGTATCAGCCTGACATCGTGAACCCCCAAGAAATTGAACCCCCCCCCCAACACATAATTGAGTGATTAAAATGCAATCCTTATCGTATTGGCGCACTGTGAATTCAGTTCTTAATCTGTGTGTGTGTTTCTACAACTTTTAAAGAAATATTATGTTGTAATAATGGCAAACAATAAAAAAAGCTGAATTAATATTCTTGGTTGAAATTTATATTCTAGAAGAGTTTTTCACTGGAGCAATTTAGTGATCTAGTTGTTGTTGTTGTTGCTTATGCCACCTTTCTGACGTAGTCAGATTGAGGCCCATGAAATTCATCATGGCATTGGGCTATTGTACGCCTGTCGTTAGCCGTAGCTTTGAGCACCATGCAGGTGACAGTACGATTTGGCTCGGTTCCACCCCAATTTTAAGGGAGAACACCCTGGGAGTGGTCAGGGGCCTCCCACCTCTCTTCCCTTTCCGCCAACCTCACGAGAGGACTTGCGACTCGACGGCTATTTAGAGTACCCCCATGCCGCGAAGGCACTATACATTTACAAACATCCATGCCTTCTCCGGGATTCGAACCCAGGCCCTACAGCACAACAGTCAGCGGCGCTAACCACTATATCGGATGGGCGACATAGTAATCTAGTCTAAGATAGACCTCTTTCAATTTTTCCACGAGTCCTTTCAGAGTCTGTAAAAAAGGGGAATCTTAATATTGAATGGGAGACCTTGGCGGACCTCCTAGAAAGGCGCTGGGACCCCCGGGGTCCACGGACCACCAAGGACGTCTTAAGACTTCTTGAGAAGGGCCCCTACACAAATATAGGCCCTACCAATAACCTATCAAAGTAGACAGAACACAGCATATATATGTTGTTAAATACTCGTACAAACAATAACCTGAACCAAATAAATGTGTGTGACGGATCTATACGCGTCCTTCCATTTACCTCTGGGGAATTCTTTTGGGCTAGCATTTTCAACCAATCTTCTCCGAAAGTCAGAAAGCGTGATATGCAAATGTATTCTTTATTCGTGAGAGTGAGAGTTAGTGAATTGTGAATATATTAGAAGTGAAGTAAATTGGCAGTGAAACGTATACGTAAACTAAGTAAGAAGCCAGAAGTTGGAATATTGATTAGAGTTGTCTTATTTAGAGTGTTATTTGTGTCTGAGTTGAATAGAGTGATAAATAAAATAATTATTGTTTGATCATTTAGTTCCTCCCACACCTCTAGCCGGGTCTCAGGGAAGAAGGGACGTAAATTCTTTATGTGTGTATGACTTACAATCGCAGATACCGGTTCGACCGAATACCGCCTTTTGACTGAATGAGTAATGATGGTGTATGGCATATGTTCCCAACCTTTTTTGAACTGGCGCCCCCTTTTCTAATAAATATTTCGATATCGCCCCCTTTTCTAGTGAATATTTCAACACCACCCCCTCCCACTCGAGCGAAATAAGAGTATACATAATATATGGTGAAAACAAGAGTTAAGTTTTAAAAAATATCCTATTACTAAAAGAATACATTTTTTAATTTCTTTTTTTTTTCTGAAGTCCCAGTTATTTAACTTGCGAATCTGAAATATCTATTGCACCAAATATATTTAAATGTGTAATATTGTATATTTTAGTCATATAGGTAGGATATTGTTGGAATTGAAACGCTACTGAATTTCTTCTACATTTAAAAAAGTGGAATAAAAGTTTTACCCTACCTGTTTTTAAGACAGGTAAGGGTTTTGATGATAGAAGTAATTCATAATAAGCTATTGTTTTCAAAATAAATATAAATTGACAGTTTCAGCCTTTAAATAACCACGTCAATTCCGGAGTAACATATTTAATTATCTTTCTTGGATAATATACGTAATGAAATGCAGTGGACGAAACATGTTTCCTACTGCTCACAGACAAAGACAACACGTGCACTACAGAATTAAAATACACTATATCATTCAATTTGATGTACGTCTGAATGTAATGTAATCTTTTTTAAGTTTTTCATCCACTTCCCGTTCTACCAAAATATCTGAATTTTTGAACATGTGATATGAAATGATTTAAATACATACAATCAACATAAGGTAAACAGTATTAAAGTTTACTTTTGTTAATACATAATAAGCGTGTTTTTTTAGTTTTTTTGGGGGGTTATTCTGCCCAAGCCCCTCCGTGCCATCTCAACGCCCCCCTGAAAGCCTCAAACGCCCACAAGGGGGCGTTATCGCCCACGTTGAGAGCCTATGGTGTATGGTGGTAGGGCTAGGCCTATGCATAAACCAAGGTCATCACATGTAGACAGTTGACATATCGTCCGAAATCCCCAGTTTTTCGAATAATACAACCGAAAATAACATTTGACCGTTGAAATTATTCGAATCATGGTCTTATTAAATCTGAGACGAGGCCCCATTGTGGCGAGGCCCGGGCCCATTTGCCCCATACCTTAAGACGTTTCTGAGGACCACAGTTTAAGAACCGCTGCCGTATATTGTATTCAAAAACATTCCTATATCCTTCACCTCTTTATTTAAAAAGGACAAGACTTGAATTGCTAAAACAGAAGTATATTTATTTGTTTTTTCTGCATTAACCTCTCCCCCCCAGTAATGGCGCAACGTACACCCTCGTAACCCCTACATTGCGGGGGCCCCAGGATTCTAAGGGGCCCAAAGCCTGGCTGCCGCCAAATACCTACCCTTTGTAAAATAACTTGGGGGCCCGGAATCTGACTTTGCAGGGGGCTCCAAATGTTCTTCGTCACGCCACTGCCTTCCCCTTTGGGAGTCGATTTCTGCAAAACCCATTTTTAAAGAATCTCTACTAAGCAAAGAAGCATTCCTGCCAAATTTAAAGTTCGTATGACTTATTATTCCAAGTCTGTGTCTATCAGTTTCTGAATGAATGAGTTGCTTTTCTCCAAAATAGATATATGTATCAGAAATTGAAATAACACATTTAAAAACGTATTTGTTGTTGTTGTTGTTGTTAATTGAACATATCCGTGTGTAATTAATTTTATATCAGAAAATGATGGTAAAAATTAAACAACAAAGCTGCAATTTTTAATTTTAAAAAAGTAATAATCGCACTGTTCTAATTAATTTTTTTCGTTGACTTCTACCCAGAATATTTTGTACATTCTCCACTGAAATCATTTTAAGCATATGTGCTTTTTCTATCATTCCTAAATTTTATAATGGCCCAAAATCACAAAAAGTAGTCTATTCTAATCTAGAGTAGATAAAAACAATAAGTTTTATGAGTAATAGTCATAATTCAATTAAAATCTGTTAATCTTTTAAAATAAAAGAAAGGGTAAGACAGTACATTTTTAGTAGTGTATTACTGCATAGATTAGTGCTAATGCTAATGTTAGTATAATACATAGTATTAGTGCTATTATAAATCAGGGTAATACATATAAAACATCTGTCAAAAGCAGCGAACTTTTGAATATTAATCCTTTTCATATTACTTTCCCTTCATTTTTAAGCCTAAAATGAGCACATTTCTTTTGTTTTTTAAAATTATTTAAACGCTTACAACTTCAATTTGTTTCATATAACTCTTTACAATCCTTTTTAAATGCTCTATCTTGATCTTCTTCAGTATATACAGCCGTAAGTTACGAGGCTCCAGATTTTATTTTAGAAATTTTTCCCAGTTCCCATACTTAGAAATTTAAATAAAGCATACAATCAAAATACATAATTTGGCCATAAAAATTAAATCTGGAACTAAATTACAGCTACTAACACCCAAGGTGCCCATTAAATGGAATACGCCCTATGAATACTTTTTTCAAATTTTGGGAACGCCCCTTCCTATTTCCTGTGCTCGTTGACGAACTTTGACCCTTTCGCCCAATAAATGTGTGCCAAAGTGCGGGAGAAACTTTTAGCGAGCCAACAGATGAGATAAATTAATTTGGTGAAAGACCCCACGGCAAACTTTTTTTTTTCTCTCCCATTCTCTGAACTTGTGCTTTGGAACCTCTTGTTTTGGATCTGTTCAGCTTCACAAACTGATTGGGGCAGCTGGTGAAGTTGAATCATCTTGGCATACTTGTTACATTTCTCATTATAACTCGCGAAAGCTCCTTTTGTTTGTTGTTGGTACCACATAGGAACTGAAGATAACGGTGGATTTATAGTGGCTTTTTTGTTCAGCGCTTTTAAGCATCCTTTCGCGTGAAAACATTGTAATGAAAACATAGTTTGTCAGTTAAGTTGCACATTTTTTGTACTTTTTTCTGACGAACCTATCTCGGAGAATAGACACCATATTTCTATGATAATTGTAACATATGAATATTTTTACATTCTATCAGTAAAATATATTTAATTTAATGCATTCAAAAAAAGTTATTCTTCTCAAATTAATATTTATGAGTGTTGTGATATAAGGAATTTGTGAAAGAGAAATAGAAAAAAACATCTGCAAATGAAATATTTATAGCAGCTAAGAAGCAAGATTTCCTTTTTTCCCAAGACTAAACGGCGATTTAACGCTAATAGTTTTTGCATCGAAACTTCAAACACAACAAAGATTCATCTTCCTAAAAAATTCATTTTTTTTTTAAATAAAATTTTCTGGAAAAGATAGACGGTATAAAAATTTAATTCTCATGTGTAGAAAAATGAGATAAAAATTTTAGGTTTAGAGGTCAATTCAATATTTCATTTGTTTTAACAATAAAATCATTATAATTTATAGTGTTATGTATACTTTCATACAACACACACACAATTTACAGCATTTAATAACTATTCATTTTTTGTTAGTTTATAAACATCCAGAGATCGTGCCAGACTCTTGCAAAGAAATCAGGTTGAGAACATAATCTTTTATTCCATTCAGACCCGTGGCCACGGTAGCCTGGTGGTTAAGATGACAGACTCGTTGCCGGCGCGTGTCATGAGTTCGAGCCAAAAATCACCGAAGACCCACCGTGTAGAGGCGCGTTGGAAGTTAAATCTGTCGAAGCTCAAATGTTCCTCCCGTTGGGTGGTGTGTAAGTTAGAAGAGAGCGGTTCCAGCTCAGGAGTCGTCCTCGTCACTTGACCATGATTCAAAATTATGAGGTCCGTCGGCAAAAGTCCTGGAGTAATTGAAGTAGTGCGACATTAATATTCACTCACTCCACTGGGGCCCTTTCACACGAATCAACTTGCGCCGCACATAACAGAAGGAGAACACAATCGGAAGCTAGTTTTGAATAGAAATTGACTGGACCCCTTCACTCGTGGTCCTAGTTGACTCAACGAAAGGGATATTGTGGAAACAACGCTTTTCATTCGCGGCTACTTGTGTATTGAAAATGGCAAGTTTTCTTTTGCTTCTTCCAATTCAATCGTTTTCAGTGGGCGTAACGTACACCCCCCCCCCCACCCGCATTTCGAGGGGCCCAAAACCTGGCTGCCGCCAAATACCTACCCTTTATATAATCCTACTTGGGGGCCCAAAATCTGGCTTTGCAGGGGGGGGGGGGCAAATGTTCTCCGTTACGCCACTGGTTGTTATACTGATAAGTCCAGCACTTCCTTTTTAGCCAACTTTGTGTCCGCGTGAAAAGAATTATCTCCCCCCTTCACAGAAGAGTGGTGATAGAAAACAAATTGACTAGCAAAAAAGTGCCTCGTGTGAAACTGTCCTTTAAACTCATTTACTATTCTCAGCTAAAAAGGTATTACAAAAGTAAATTTCTACTTGAGGGGGAAATAAAAGGCACTCAACTAAATGCAACTCTAGCAGAATACGATATAAGTTAAAATTACCACGAAATCTTAACTTCTAAATACACATCGCGTATCACCATCAGTAATGAATGCTAGGTACAAAATGTCCACTTAGATTATTTTTTTTTGTCTGTTCTATTATTTCTCTTCTTCATCTTCTTTTTTTTTTTTTTTGACTGGTATGAGAGAAAAAGAAAACGAAAAGGTGCAGCTTCAAAATAATTTGCACAGGTAAAATCAGCAGAATTGATAAACAGGATAAAAATATGCAAAATGACTCAATCACTTCATGAATTCAAAATTTGCACGTTTCGATAAACATTTAGCAACAAATGCTATGCCTGCTTTTCGTCAATCACCAATGTATAAGACAGAACCATCTCTCATTCAACTAAATAAAAAAATCAGTCCCCCCCCCCCCCGTGCATTTCTTTAACTGTATACAACATTTTTCTAACGTAACGTACACTTATTTTTTAAAAAAGAAATATTTAAAGCATTACACACAAAATATGAAAACTAAATAAAAATCAAATCATTAACATTTTTGCTTGAAATATGCAAGATTTCACTGTAACTATTAGTATTCACCATATTTTTATATTTTTTTCATACCTTTTTTTTTTCCAACAAGAATACATCTACTTAGAATAAAATAGTTCAGTTGTCTTTAACAAACGTTCTGAACAAAAAGGTTACCCCCTGAAGTGTGTTAATATATTCTCAACGACGCTGCTAAGTAGACAGACACACCTACAATTTGAGTTATTCATTTTGGCGAGGTACATACAAATCTGCTTGAGAAATACTTATTCAGAGCATTACCGTACAATAAATAAATGAGTGCTAACTGTAAAGACACAGGAAATTTTTGATGTACACACAATTCATGCTTTCAAATTAATTCTCTATTGTGTAAGATTAATGTTTTTTCGACACCATACTCGAAATTTTATTTTTTAGGTTTTTATGATGTAGTATACATATCTAGTTATCCATTTGTGTCAGACAAGCCTTTTTCTTTCACAACTTCATTGCGAAATCTGGGATATATGAGTGTTAAGAAGAATCTCTCCAACCATGAATTTTCTTTATCATGTATCTCTTTTAATTGTTTCCTTTTCTAACTCAATAACTGTGAAAAACGAAGGGAAAAAAATACTTATTGTACTGAAGTATGAATGTAGTATCCTAAAGAAATTTCAGATAATTGTGTAAAAGATATTAATTAAAAAATGAAACAAAACAGTGGGAATATTTTCCGTATAAAAATATATTAAGGATCATATTTTACAAAAACCTTTTTAAGTTTTTGATCATACTTTAATGAAATGTTGATTGTTTTATATTAATAATATTTCAACATGAGAGCAGTTGAATTCATATAATGATCAACAAAATAAATATTGTTTTCTAACTTAAATATGATAATTTTTTCGCTGTCACTTTTTATAAATTTTTTTACGAAATCGATTCGTTGTTAAAAAGTAATGTTGTTGATTTTTTTGAAATTGTGAAATTAAATTCCTACTCGTTCATTACTGACAGCATATTTCTTGGAATGTAGGAAATTTTGTGTCCAAAAACACCTCAAAAACTTATTTTTTATGATTAAAAATTATAAAGAAATTTTAATCTTACAAATAGAAAATTTCTACCTATTAAATTAATAAAATGTCTACTTTGGTAGAGTGAAAAAAGTTTCCGAGTTCGATTGCAATAAAATGATGTTTGTAATTAGAATACAGATATACATCACGTGATCTTTAAACCCATAGGTTCTCAACATGGGTGATAACGCCCCCTTGTGGACGTTTGAGACTTTCCGGGGGGGGGCAGTAAAAGACAGAGAAAATTAGGGGGCGTTGAGATGGCACGGAGGGACTTGGGCAGAATAACCAAATGTAGTCTAAAAAAGACTGAAAAAAACACGCTGATTATGTACTAACAAATGTAAACTTTAATACTGTTTACCTTATGTTGATTGTATGTATATAAATCATTTCTAAATCATATGTACGAAAATTCACATATTTCGGTAGTTCGGGAAGTGGATGAGTGAAAAACTTAAAGATTACACATTCAGACCTACATTAAACTGAATGAATGATTTAATTTATTTAGTGCACGTGTTGTCTTTGTCTGTAAGTAGTAGGAAAAATGCTTCGTCCACTGCATTTCATTACTCATATTATCCAAGAAATATAATTAAATATGTTAACCAGGAATTAAAGTGTGATTCCTTAAAGGCTGAAACTGTCAATTTATATTTATTTGGAAAGCAATAGTTTATTTTGAACTACTTCGTATCATCAAACTCCTGCCTACCTTTATAGCAGGTAAGCTAAAACTTTTTTATTCCACTCTTTTAAATGAAGAAATTCAGTAGCATTTTCAATTCCAACAATATCGTATCTATGACTAAAATATATATTACACATTTAAGTATATTCGGGGCAATAGCTATTTCAGATTTGCAAGTAAAAAAATTGGGGCTTTAGAAAAAAATTAAATTAAAAAATAAATTATATTAGTATAGAATATTTTTTTAAAAATTTAACTCTTGTTTTCATCATGTATTATGTACACTCTTATTTCTCTAGAGTGGAAGGGGGCGGTATCGAAATATTTACTAGAAAAGGGGGCGACAGTTCAAAAAAGGTTGGGAATCTATGTTTTAACCCAATGAGGTTTAGTTTGTCTTTTTTAAATTCATAAACAGAAAGAAAAAAAAAATACTCTGAGCCAAATAATTACTCAGATAGATGCAGACGATATTTTTTTAGATCTTTTTTTTTTATGCAAAGGAATCAGACGATTTTTATAGATAATTTTGTTCAATAGTTAGATCGAATTTTCGCGCGCGCGTATAGGTTACAATTTATAATAGTTCCACTCAAGCGCACTCGGAGATAAAATAATTATTTACAATTTATACAGACGCCATTTTAAACATGTAAAATTTACGAATAAAGAAAATGCATTTAATCAAATTTCTAAAATAATTGTGTGTTTATTTTATTACAATTCCTTTTTATGAAAAATTCCGATCATTTTTTATTTTTTTGTTTCTACAGTAGTAATATAAACTTTATATCAATAGTTAAATTTCATATTAATCTTTTTTTTTATCCGCGCGCGCGCGCGAACTACGTGTTTTTTTACCAACAAGGTTTCTTATTTTCATTTATAAAATTAAAATAAAATTTTACAAAAATATAGGAATTTCTAAAACAGGAAAGAAATTTACACGATTCTTATAAAAATAATCAAAATTTAACTATTCATTGTCAATGCAGTTTTTTTCACCAGACGAAAAGAAATTTGAAAACAATTCAACTTAGAGTGGAAATTGAAAGGACTAAATTCATGTGACGTCATAGTCTATGTCATAGTTCATGTGACGTCATAGTGATAACTACGATCACGTGTTTTTAGCCAATTAACTCAAGGGCTTCGCTGTTGCCAACTTTTGCTTCTCGCAGAAACATTCTTTCAAAAAGTACATGCTTGTTAATAATAATAACGCACATAAGTAAACAAAATACACAGTTGATTGAAGGAATCCGACTACCCTAAAATTGTGAATTTTACCAAAAAATTAACATTTTTTTTCATGATTTTATTTTATGGGCCATCTTATTAGCTTTATAAAAATACCAAGTTAATTATTTTCCGTTCTCTAGGAGAAAAACTACAAGCGTTTTAGTAAAAGCAGGTGCCATTACTTTAAGCAAGATGTACTTTAAAACGCGTTTTACTCGAAATGTGTTTTTTTTGAAAATGCTCAAACGGAGACAGCGATTTCTGAAAAAGTTTTGAAATGAAATATTTTGTGTATGTTCTGTATAATAGTAGAAGTGTTTTAATCTTCAGATTTATCAATCACTGTTTTATTACAAAATTTACAGTCCTTTATATTAAAATAATCACTGTTTTTTAAAGCAATTTCATATTACAACTAAGATTAAAGTGCTCTAATTTTTGTAAAAACTAAAATATCTCTTATCCTGAAGGTCATTTCAAAAATGAATAACATATAGCAACAAATCAGAATTGAAAAACTGAAAATTTGTTGATAAAATTTTGGTACAGAATAAGCCCGGATATATTATTTTTTTTTGTAAATTTTTACAATTTTTCCCCCCTATTTTAGCAATAATTTCTTTTTATTTTCTTAACTTTGGGATATTTTTCTTAAAATGTACTAAACAAATCTAAAAACCACAAAAAAAAAAAAAAAAAAATCCCCGTATCTTCATTTTTTAAGAAATTAGTTGTCGCAAATACAAATATAATAATAAAAATACAAATATAACATAAGAATTTTTTTTTTTTGATTTTAAGAACTTTTTGAGAATTTTTTTTTTCTCTCTCTCTCTTTTCCCTTTAATACTTGAACATCTTTAGCCAATTGCAAAATATAAATTTTATCTAAAATTTACAAATAGAACAGCAAATACAATTTTAATATCAATTTTTAATTAAATGCAGAGCACGCGATTACCTTTATCATGCGTCTGTCAAGAATTTAGCTTATTGTTTTGTTTAAAAAACACAAAACCCACACACAACGCCATTTTTCCTCATAGCCTTTCCCACCCACTATTCCATGCGCCAAACTTTACCATTTTCATCATCTGACAATATTCACTGTCTATTTCGTTGATGCATATCCCCCTATTTCATCTTACAAAACAGTATGTCACGTTTCCGTGGTACACACCAGGTGCTTCCCTCCAAGGTAAATGGATCAATACTGTGCTGTCGAGAGAGAGAGAGAGAACGCCCATACAATACCTTACCGCTAGACTCCATCGTAGAATTTGATATAGCATCCAGCATGTTATATGTCCAAACGAAACAATGGGTGGGATCCCAGTATTGCCTATCTTCTACCTTTTGCATCACTGAATCTTACCAACAATTATACGAGAGGCCCCGTAAGGGTTGGTTTTAAAGAGGATAGTGAGGAAGATTCGAATGGCTCGTTTGTGAGAACAATTGGAAGGAAAGATTATTGAATAAACCAGCCAATCCGTGATAAGAAAATATTACATTAAATCTATCTGTTAAAATATTATTTCGCGACCAGAAACAAACGAAAATCTTCTGTTCAAAAATAAATTTTCAGGGGGGGAAATAAAAACTTTGAGCATCTTTTTTATTCGTTTTTAATTAATTATGTGCTCTTAAAAAGGATTATATATTTTATATATTTTTCGAATTCGTTCGAAATATTTGCATATTTTAAGTTGATTTGCGTTTTAGAGACTTGTTCTACAATTTATATTATTTTATTTAAATATAAACTTGTTTTACAATTTATATTATTTCATTTAAATATAGACTTGTTCTATAATTTACATTATTTTATTGTTTTTAACACCCTTTTATAGCTTCACTTATATTTAATGGAATCTTTGGTCAATTTTTACCCACTTTAAAAGGTCAGATTTATCGGACATTTTGCTCACTTGTCCAGGACCGATGACAATACAATAATTTAATAATTTTGTTCCATCGTCCTGATCAATATCATCAGGTTTAACGATTTCCCATTTTCAGATCCCATCCCGCATCTGGAGACTAATTACAGACTCCATTTCCAGATTTGGTGACTAGAAGGTTAAGTTACAACGAAGTTCGATTAACTATAAGAGGGTGTTTTATAGTTTTTTTAAAACTATAATTTATTTTATTTAACACCCTTTTACGAGCTTCACTTGTATTTAACTGAATCTTTGAACTCCATTTTACCCACTTTAAAAGGTCAGATTAATTCGACATTTTACTCATTTGTCCAGGACCGATGACAATAAAATAATTTAATAATTTTGTTCGGTTCTCCTGATCATGATTATTAGGATTAACGATTTCCCATTTCTAGATCCCATCCCACGACCAATTTCAGATCCTATTTCCAGATTTGATGACTAAAAGATTAAGTCACAACTTAGTTCAACTATAAAAGGGTGGTTTTTTTTTAAAAAACTATAATTTATTTTTAAATATAATCTCTTTCTCTTTCTCGGAAGGCTAATATTTAACAAACAGTAGCATATTTCAAATACTAAACACTTTTTTTTAACAGCGTAAGATATATTTCACATTTTATCTCAGACTCTTATGAAAAATATGTTCATAAAACTGGAAAGGTGATATTTGCAAATATTTTAATATTAAGTACGTAACATATGCTATGAAAAATAAATAATATATTACCCCAAAAATTTATGTATTTTTGAAAGCATTTTTTCGATTGAAAGACTTTTCGAATTTGAATTCTATTGTGTCAATTCTGTTGTTATATACAAATGAATTACACACAAGAGCCAAAACATTATGACCACCTGTCAATAACGAGTTCGCCAACCTTTGGTGCACAACACAGCTTCAACCCGCCTTGGCATGGATGCCACAAGTCCTTGATAGATGACCGGAGACAGATTGTACCAGATGTTTAAGCAACGGTCGCGCAAATCCGAGATATTGCGAATTGGTGGTCTTTGAACTCTGAACTGCCGTCCCATGGCATCCCAAATGTGTTCTATCGGATTGAGATCCGGTGAGTTAGGTGACCATGACAATAACAGGAATTCAGCATCATGTTCCTGGAACCACTCCAACACAATTTTAGCCTTTTGACACGGGGCGTTGTCCTGTTGGAACATTCCATTTCCAGCTGGAAAAACAGAGGCCATGTAAGGGTGCAACTAGTCCGCAATGATGTTCAGATACCGTGTAGCATTCATGGTCTACCACAACCACGGGTCCCAGAGACGCCCAAGAGAACGTCCCCCATTGAGAGTCTACTGTACATTGAGGGAGCAATTGTTCGCCTGGAAGACGGCGTATCCTGACACGGCCATCGGCGTGATGAATGACAAACTGTGATTCATCTGACCAGCCAACTCTCTCCCACTGATCCATGGACCAGTCGCGATGTTCCCGGGCCCAGCGCAGGTGCAGTTGGCGGTGACGCTTGGTCAGCAAAGGCATACGAGTGGGACGTTTATCCATGGACCCATATCCAACAGTGCCCGCTGAACAGGGTGTTCAGATACTATTCCACTTGGCCCTGCATTGTATTGGGCTGTCAGTTGAGCCACTGTCTGACTCCGGTTTTGCTTCACCATGCTAGACAGTATCCAACGAACTTTTTTTTGATAGCGTGTGGACGTCCAACACCATGTCGTCTTCTGCTGGTTTCACCGTCATTCATCCACTTTGCATAAGTACTAACAACTGTAGATCACGAACAACCCACGAGTCGTGCAGTTTCGGAAATACTTGTTCCGAACCTTCGAGCCATTACAATCTGCCCTCTATCAAAGTCGCTTAGATCCGCAGCCTTTCCCATCATACACAGAAGTAAGTGAAAGAAATATATGTAGAGTTGTTAACGGAGTGCCTGTTTCCTTGTGGAAACTTAACCTCCTATCGTGAAGATTGGGTGTAGCTTTAGTTGGCTTTACCTTAGCCCAGTACTGCAAAATAATATCGTGAGGATTTTTTTTATTTATTAGTTAGTTAGAATTGATAATATGGATGTTGAAAAGAAATGGATGTGAAAAGAAAATTTTAATTGAAGGTAGCATTTTAAGTGTTTAGTTTATTCTTGCACTGTCCGCATCGGGGTAAGTGAAAGAATGATTCTTCAGACTCTCTAGCAGCTGTTAAATACCCCTTCCACCTGATCACGTGACTTGCACGTCATCAGGCGGGTTCATTGCAAAATTTTGGGGTGGTCATATTGTTTTGGCTCTTGAGTGTATTTCCTCTTACTTCGTAATTAATTTCAATTCATTTTTGTAAACTGGTGAATAATTATGAGTATCCTGTGCATATAAATCACTACAATAAATACAGTACTACATTCTGATCAGTTCTGGCGTTATCAGCAAAGGTCATGCAATACATCGAATTAAGAGAGTTAAACCATTTTGGTTTTTCTATTTTTCCCGGGAAATATTGGTTGAAATGGTATTCGAAAACGTGCATTTCTTTAAATAAATCCGGTTAGGAAAACGGTGAAAATACATTTTAAATCCATATTTTTTTTTTCTTTCCTGTCTTTTTTTCTTTTGCATGGAAACATTTATTATTGTAAATATCAAGTTCACAAACAAAAATTGATAATAAAACAAGAGTGGATTTTTTTTCATATTTTTTCTTCTTTTTCCTCTACCAATAATTTATAGTTTTTTGTTTTTCTTTGGGTGACGTAAAAAAATCACACAAGTTTTTATCCCGAATTTCATAAATCTCGGAATAAAATAAAACTTTATTTTTTGTAGAGAGAATGATGCCAATTTTGGGTGTGTTGTTTTTATTCCAGTTACACTGGCGCGTTTGATTTTTTGTTATGTCTAGAAATCTTTCAAATTCCCCACAAATCTCTGATTTGAAAATAAAAGAGTTCGAGTTAATCCTATATTTATCGAATTTCATTTGTTTTTACCTATGTAATGTCAAATGCAAATATTTTGGCTTGAAACATTATAATTAATCAGTTCTGGCGTTATCAGCAAAGGTCATGCAATACAGCGAACCTTTCACCGTGTTTGTACAACATTTACACTCATGACTTTCTGCAACTCCCCACCGTCAGTATTTGCATGGTATCCAAATTCTTGTAATAAACATTTTAAAGGCATTTTCGAATTCACTGGATATCTTGTATTCTCATCATCAGATGCGTAGCTACATATCAGTTTTGGCAGGTGTTAAATTAATAATTATTGCACATCACGTACATGTAAACAGTAATTAATGTTTGTTATTACGTGCAGTTAACTAAATCAATTGTAACTCATCAATTGAATGTATAGATCAAAAAACGTCGAATAAAGCTCAAACGATTGATAAAATAATCAGAATCTTTTCAATGAAAAGAAAAATAGCAACAAAAAGAATTTTAATAATAAAAAGAACGTTTTAATATTTTAAAAAACCATAATATTTTTTTTTAAAAAAAACATAAAGCAATTAATTCTGGTTTGCTCAAAACTTTTGTGTCATTTTAGGTCAAAATACTCCAGGTTGAGGTCGTAGTTTCTCACCTTTCATACATCAAAACAAAATAAACACCAGAACATCTGCTCAACCATTATTCTTAATCACGTGATTATATCACTTCGGTATAATATATATAGAACCTCCTTTTTTTTAAAAACAAACAAACAAAAAAGGTTTTGGGGGCGGGCGGGTAATATGAGGAACATCAAATGCTGCTTATTTCTGTAGGATTTGTACTATCTCTTGGGGTAGTCTGCGACGTCATCATCATCACTTGTACTATGATTCATGACTTTCGTGTATCCAGTTGAAGTAATGCCAAATGTTAAAAGACATGCAGTCTAGAATATCTCCATTGGTAACTTACAGGAAGTTTGTTCCTGTATGTCGTGATTGTAGGATAGTGTAGAGATAATAGTAAAAAGGTATTGAAAATGATTAGTCATGACGAACAAATATTTATTCTTTTGCGACACTAAGAATTTGTTTGTAAATTTCGAATATTTTTAAATTTCATTGTCTTTAATGAGAATGAATGCCTTTCTTGGAAGAAAATGTGAAAAACCCACACAATGTCTTCTTTTCTTTTTTTGAAGGTATAGTTTTCAACTTATTTTTCCCCCCAAAGATTGTAAGAGTCTAAATAAGGGATCCGCAACAAATAGCACGCTGCACTATTTACAAATTTGTCAATTTTTGAGTGGATGGAGGTTGATAAATTTGTAATGGACAAACATCTTCAGAATTATGGACATTTACGGAATTGCGAAAAAATCTGAAAGATTACTCTAAAGATAAATATACAGCTATTTTGTACATTATTGAATATTATTCCTGGAGAGATTTAATTGTTTGAAGAGAGAAAATTACATGTACTCTGCTTTCCGCTTTCGGTTCTACATATCTATGTCAAAAATCTTTCCTCATATAAAAAATGCTTCGAATACGCAAAGAAATTGTTTAACAACTGAATGCTCAGAATCGTGTCAAATCGAAAGTTACACATCATACCCCTGATTTTGCGATAGTAGTACCCCTGATGAAAGTAGAGTGGTGCAAGCACTAGGTTTGCATTAAAATTTTTATTTAACTGCAATGAAGGAAATATTTGTACATATTATTTGTCGTCTATTTCTTATATTAATAAATATGTTTAAAAAATACATAATATATGTACAATTTAATTTTTTTACTTTTCTTGAAGAAATAGTTATATAAGGTGTGACCCAATGTTATAAAGGTACACGCGGGGAAGGGGTTCTTAACTAAGTCCACTAGTTAATTAAAACACGTTTATTAGACAAAACAAACATTTACGTACATAACTGGAAAACTAACATCTAGAATAGAATTAAAAGGGATCGGAGTGCACATGCTCGTACCTCCTTACAGTTCCAAAGCTTGGCCATCACTGAAGATAGTTCTATCCGCTAGAGGGTGTGAAAGTCTTTCTACTGTTAATATGGGAGGTGTCTAAACCAGTGGCGCACACAAGGGGGTGTCCTACGGTTCCGAGCAATGACGATTATACTCGTCAATCACAGTTTAAGTGTCGTTGTTAAAATATTAGATCAAAAAGATAGGTTTTTTTTTTATAAAATTATCATTTTTTTCGAAAACTTATTTGTTTGTTTAACATAAACATTGAGAAAATATATATTACCCCCAGGATGTTCTCCCTCAAAATTGGAGCGGAACCGAGCAAAATCGTACTGTCACCTACATGGTGCTCAAAGCTAAGGCTAACGACAGCCGTAAAAAACTAGCCCTTAGACGCGATGAATTTCGTGGACTTTGATCTGATGTTACTGTCGATCAGGTGGCATAAGCAACAACAACATACCTATTACTCAAAAAACGCAAGAAAAATTAAATATATATATGTGAGTGTTGGAGTTTATAGCGCAAGAGCCGATTTCGGTTGAAATGCGCCAAACAATTGTTAAAACATCATAAAATATCTAAAAATATCGACAAGAACACAGTTTCGGTAGCAGAAGTTAAATCTATATTAAGGTAAGAATTTAAATTCCTCATGTGGAGTGTGGTATTAGCCGAAACAGGGTGCTTAAACATAATGGGATTTTGCAAATGGAACACCAGTAACACGCGCGCGCGATTCCTTTCTAATCTCATGTTTATAACATGTTACAACACTCGATAGTTAAGTAGTTTCGAGCCAGCAGCTATCAATGGGCACAGCGCCTGGTCGGCCTCGCGCATTTGTCCCATGGCTGACCATACCTGAAGGAAACTTATTGAAAATCAACTTTTGCTTTTGCCTCTTTTAGGCTAACATCTAAAAAATATTATCATCGCACAAAGAAATTCGTTATGCCAGGGCCGTTTTTAACCTCCCCGGTTCCCTAGGCACTTCAAATTGTTACGCCCCCCTCCACTATTTGCAGAGCACCTCCCACCTTCAGTCCTTACCTTGCAGGTTTTAATTCGGGAGGGATTCCCTTAATACTCCTACTCTTTTCTCTTTCGTTGTTTTTGCTGTTTGGAGAGTCTTTCCATTATCCACCACCTACGGACCCGTCGTGTCCTGGAATTGGAACCGCAAGGAAAGGATAGTGGCATGGTTTAGCCACTTTTACTCATTTCTTACCTTAGGACATCACGGACCACCTACCCTTTTGTAAATTAGTACAGTAAACAAATGATATCGTTTGCAATTACGGTTTAGAGTATACATTATTCTATGAACTGTTTTCAACTCGTTAATTATCATCTTTTTCATCGCTTATCGCTTTACTGTCTTTTACTTTTAGACATCCTTATTCCTTGTTGAGTCACTGTCATTTGTACTTCTACAACAAAGGTTTTATTCGAGCTTTAATGATTGCAAAATCATTAATAACATCAGTGTAATCAAATTTTGAGTGCATAGCAACATCAAACCTTCAAGCTTTTTATTTTCTTTAGTAGACCTTATTTCAGTCCTTACTCTCTTAAGGGCAGAAAGGCTTTTCTCATGACTCGCTAGGCGGTGGTACGTTCGCTGCAATTTAAATTTGTTCTCGTTTTTATCCCTCCAATTTTTTTACGCCCTAGGCACGTGCCTAGTGTGCCTAAGCGGAAAAGCGCCCCTGCGTTATGCGCTGTTTCAGCCGGTGCATATGGCGACGCATGAGTTCATCTTATATTTTTCACATTTTTTGTTTTACTTCGGCCTGACCTCAAAATATTCTAAAAATATTAAAATTTGAGAATAAGTTAAATTTTCCCCCCAAAAATTGCAATTAAATAGCCAATGGTCACTACTTTTTACGCATGACGAGTATACTCGTCATAACACTAAATCCTTCACTTTCTACATGACGAGTATTCTCGTCAACCAGAGTTAATTGGTTCTCAAAGCAGGCTTATCCACCTCTCACTTATTGAAGACGAAGTTTGCATTTTTTAAAATGGAATTCGAAGCATTTAACTCTTCATTAACTTCCAGCACGGTATTTTCACCTCATGATGTTCCAGACACCCCGCAGTTTTCACCTTATCAACCGCTTGACCCTCCCTCTTTTTGAAGAATTCAACAAAAGCAATCGAAAAAAACCAGTTTCGAACGGCCCCATTCCACATCCCACGCTCTCATTCTTTTTCGAACAGAGGAGTCCGAAAAAAAGTCTGACATCAGATGGCCATCGGGTTCTAAAACAAGCAAAGAATCCTGTTCGCGGTCATCCCTCCGGACAGTGTGACGTCATACGTCTCAGCTGGATACTTGTCGAAACGATTCGAATGTTGGTTACATTAATGGTTAAAACCGAGTGGTTTCATGAAAAAAATGCTTGAATATCGAATTAATTCAATCAAATTTTATTTAAATTTTACACGCAGAAGTGATTTTAAAATTTGATTGGTTTTATAATACTTACTCCGTTATATACTTTAATATATTAATAATAGTTAATTAAATATTCACAGAAACTGCTTTTTAAAATTAATTAATTATCTTACCTAATTATTGCAATCAAAACAATTAAAAAATGGAAAAAATTTCTAATGGAGGTGGTTGTTATAAGAGCAACAATAGCTTTTTTTAGATACATGCTCACATCTTTCACACAATCGATTTAATGGTCTATTAAACATTACCAATACATTCCATAAATCTCGCAGAAAGAGAAAGAGAGAATCACACAATGAAATTAATATATTAATTTTTAAATACTTTCAATTTTTACTTTGTATATTTCCATACTAAGCCGCCATTATTATTCTAAAGACAAAGACTTTTATACGATAATTATCTAAACTTACAGCTTTTCGAATCTTAAGCCTCTGCCTTCAGCAGTCCGATTACGATTACGATAGTTAAAATTACTTAAAAAATAAATCTATTGGATATCTTATTTGCTCTGCCATAAATCCATTTTAAAAAATAATTTTTTCCTAATATCAATATTCTTTCTTCCCCGTGATTGGTAAACAAAAATTATACTTAATGAATACATGCAAAATCATTGGTTAAAATCCAAGATCTCTTCAAATTGTGAAAGATGTCAACAAATATAAGTAGCAGCAATTACTTTTCGATATACTTTGAAAATAAAAATTACGTAATTTTTTAAGAAATATAATATATTAGTTAATGGATTGAAGAATATTTGTATTTTCTTTTAGAAGAATTGAATTTTGAACGTTTGCTGCTCATTAAAAAATTATTTTCAGTTAGTCTTGGAAAAGCAAACAGTTTTATAGTAAACTGAAATAAAAAAATTTATTCACAAAAAATAGAATTGGTTTTCAAAATTTATCTTTATAATTTATCAGATTAAAACAAAAGAAATATTGAAAGTTCACAATATTTCTTGTCTCTTAAGATGTTTAAAGAATTTTACCTGAATTTTGTGCAGTAAGTAATTTTTTTAAGTATTATCTACCAAGCTCTCTAATTATTATCCATAGATAATTCTTTACTGTTCACGGACGCCTTGATGTTTCAACCATCTGCCCCTCATTTTGCATTCTCCTCAACAACTCTTATTCAAAAGGGGAATGCGAAAAAAAAAGTAACAATAATAACATTGGAAATGTTAAAGAACACATTGTTGTTCGTGTTGAGTTCCACATGTTTCCTACTGTCACTGGCTAACATATGATTCCATAAATTTCTAATAATTTTACGTTAAAAAATGTTTACAAAATGAAGAAACTTTGAACAATGTTATTATTTATCTTCTCTGTGCGTTTTTTTGTAATTTAAACTTTTACTTATAATGTATTTGTGTTCAATAAGATATTTTAAATATAACCTTATCCCCCCCTTTTTTTAAAATTGTTATTTTATTTGATCAGTTTTGCTATTTTTATCCCCTCTTTGAATTAAATACATTACAGTGGTCAAAACATGTACAAAGAAGCAAATAATATTGTGGGAACTAAAAATTTTTTTAAAAAATTCCCCAATATCTGTTTTATTTACAAAATGTTTAATTTTATTAAAAAAAAGACTTTTTTTTGCATTTACATCAAAACCAAATAATGAAGATGTTTTAAAAAAAAAATTTTTTTTTTGATAGTTCAATAATAAGAAATCAAAATGTCTTCAAAACTATATCTCACTCAAACAATGAAATAAATTTTTCTCCTCTAATTTTTTTTCATTCAGTATTGCATTATTTAAGATAATCTACTTGTATGTTTAGCACACATTTTATAAAGTTGGTTATTAACAAAGCGCGCAATACATAAAATAATTACGCAGGTATAATTCAAATGGAATCACAAGACGCTACAACCTGTAACAGATTGCATACATTTTAAAATCTACGCATAATAAGCTTTTTATGAAATCAGTTTAAGGTGAACACGTTCGGGACCATAATTTTTAAAAAGCGTATAAATGAACAGTATTTTGACATTTAGTGTCAGTTGAATTAGAATACACATATACAATTATTTTTAGAACAAGAAAAAATGATTTAAATAATTTTTTTGGGGGGGGGGGCCAAAAAAATTAAGAACGAATGATATATTTTCAAAGCATTATCCTTTTATGAAAAATGTTTCTATAATAACAATATTTCGCCTATATATTTCTAGGACTTCTATACTGGGATTGAACAAACATTTTTGAAAAATTCACAGTGTTTTCAGAGTTACAATCAATTTAAATAATAACTGGCGGTTTCTGCTGAAATTTCTCTACTCTGATATAATAAAATATGAATAAATCAACTTATAAATTACGTAATTCAAAAATTTTAGTTCAACCCCGGTGTAGAAAACCTATATAGCTATACATAGGCAAAATATTATTATAATAGAAGCATTTTTCATAAAAGGAGAATGTTTTGAAAATATGTCATTCCTTCTTCATTTTTGCCAAAAAGTGGCATTAAACAATTTTTCTTGTAACAATAGCATTACAACAATTTTATGTGCATATTTTAATTCAACTGGCACGAAATATCGAAAAATATTCGATTTATGCACGTTTTAAAAATCATTGGTGCGAACGTAGTCAGTCACCTTTTGAAGGGGAGAAATACATTTAAAAATTCTATTTTTCTATAAGAATTCTGGATTTTTTTTTTTTTTTTGTAAATATGAATCAAATAAACAAAGTTTTTTTTGTGAGAAAAATTCTTCGTTTCTTCTTGGAGAGCAGGGAACTTACGAAATATGAAACAAAAAATCGATGATCAGATGACGAGATCAGCATCTGAATTGGCGCCCTACTCTCCACATGTACTCCACCCAACGTGAGGATTTTGTACTTCAACAAATTCCACATTATCAAATGCACAACGAGTTTGATCAAATGGCAAAATCATCAGATATTTCTGACATTAATTAAACTGAGATTGATAAAAATCAAAAATATCTCATGTAACATAATGTAATTGGAAGTAAAATTTACACATTACAAGAATTTACATTTTCTAAAATCTTTCAATGTAGTTGTGTTTGATTTAATTACAAGCTAATATTTTGCATTCTAACACAAATCAAATTTTATAGTTTAAAAACTCTACTAATCATTTTGTTCAAACAAATATTATTGTCAACCTACAGTTTTTATTTCAAAACTAAGCCTAAAATTCAAGGAACAGAAGTTGGTAAAATATATGTAATTTGCAACTCAAAATAAACACGAGTTCTAGATCTTTTTCTTAATCAAGACTCAACACAGAATATCTTAAATGAAATCTACATCAGCATCTACTACAATGTGAAGTACGATAAATATCTCTTCTATTCAAAGTATGAACTCAACTGTTTCTACATAATCTTCCATCCATCATAGAAAAATCTACTTAAAAATAAGAAGATGCAATCTACATCCATTCTTAAAGTGTAGTGAGCTAATAACTCTGGAAAAAGATCATAGATTTACTGGAAGGAGAACCGATAAAAACAAACATAAATAACTTTAAATAAAGCAAGTAAAATATAAGCAAATCCTTCAAAAAGTAAAAAACGAATGAATTATTTGTAAAAGTCTCAAAAAGCAAATTTTCTTAACTGGAAATGAATGCGATTTAATTATTCGTAATTCGATTCCGAAAAAAATGCTTTTTTCTTTAAAAAAAAAAAAAAAACTCAACTTTTTATTCTTATGTATTTAATCATTGTTAATCTTTTTCAACCTAACGTGCGGAAGTATTCTGTAAGAGTTGAAAGTACCCTTGAAAGAAAACATCCCACTCAGCTTTCACAGAAAACTCCATACTCTCAAAGCAGATTGATTAATGGAGTATGTGTAATATTCGAAAGTAAAACTTACATATGTGTGTTTAGAACAGGGTTCAGCATACCACGGCTTTTTGCGTAGACGGTTGCGGCTTTTCAGACTTCTTTTTTGTGTGTTATCAAAAAATAAAAATAAATTTTTTTTTATAATATCTATTAAAAATTCTATTACTTTTCGGTTCGCTGAAGCAAATCTCGCCAACCAGGCTTTATTGGCGACAGCATACAATATACACACATACATACACAAATGTTTGTTCTCTGGTTTTTCATCATTTCAGATGTGTTATGAACAAGACATTACTGATGAGAAAAGACCGCGACTTGTTTTGTAAATGTGATGGTAATATTCCACATGGCGTTGGTTGTATCTTTTTGTTTGGCGACTGTTTCGCCTTCACGGGTGAAACGGAAAAACACCAAAATTCTTTTACAATTAGCTTTTAAAAAATTACTTGTGTTTGTATACATATCTAAATATTTGACTGAATATTCAATTATTTTAGTATAAAATTATCTTTTCCATCAACAAAGTTAATTGAGAATCAGTAAAAAGATTAGAATATTTATATATATATATATTTTTTACTAGCTGTATGGCCCGGCCTTATAATTATAAGGGCTTTATTTCTCTACTTTATAAATTTTCCCTGCCCTTCACAAAATCAGCTCTTCTATTATTCTTACACACCATTCTATATTTTATAATGTTCCTACGGGAAACAAAAAAAAGAAGAAAAAAAAAAAAGAAATTGTATTGACTTTTTTGCACAAAAATAACCAAAAAGTCAGTTTTAGTGTAAACATGAAATTTCAGGATAAAGCACAAGGTAAGATTAGTAAGAAAAATTTTTTTTTCACCGAGCTTGAAAATTTAATTCATAATTTTACCATAATTTGACAATAATCGTTGTTGCATCAAGCCACAGAAATAAAAATATGAAAGCAAAATGTTACTTTGTATTAATATTAATAGGGTCGCCCATCCGGTATAGTGGTTAGCGCTGCTGTGCCGTAGGGCCTGGGTTCAAATTCCGAAGGCATGGATGGTTGTAAATGTCTGGTGCATTCGCGGCATAGGGGTACTCTAAATAGCCGTTGAGCCACAAGTCCTCTCGTGAGGTTGGTGGAAGGGGAAGAGAGTTGGGAGGTCCCTGGCCACTCCCAGGGTGTTCTCCCTCGAAATTGGGGGGGGGGGACCGAGCAAAATCGTGCTGTCACCTGCATGGTGCTCAAAGCTACGGCTAACGACAGGCGTACAATATAGCCCGATGCCATGATGAATTTCGTGGGCCTCGATCTGACTACGTGAGACAAATGGCATTAGCAACAAAAACAACATATTAATAGCAGCACACAGGACGATCTTTATCCCACCACGACTAAAACTACCTCTCCCTCCCCTGTCCTGTGCACACGCATGTATATGAATGGCTCTTTGATACCTTGTTTATCTCGCTTCATTTATAATTGGGCTCTTCTGTCTCGAAAGTCTGCCAACCTCTGATTAGAAGGGATAAAAAGCCGATCGATATGTTAGCTTTTAAGTAATTATGCACAATATTTTTAGTTCTCAACTCTTCGCTATCTCATAAATCTTTACGAGATTGCAATATTTATGAATATAATGAATTTTCTTCCTCATGAAAATGTCTGAGCATTTCAAATAATTTTAAAAAAATCCACGTGCTGTTTGCTATTGGTTAGGTAGAGAAATGAAAAATTCAATAAGGGATTATCTGACTTTCCCCCAACACACAGGTATCATCAGGAATTGCAGCACCAATAGAATCTCATGAATTTCAGAGCAAAGTCTAATTCTTAACACATTTGTTACTAATATTGACAAATAAAATTTCATTAAACCTATTTATTCGTTTTAAAGATGACCGGGAATATCGTAAGAAACATCTGAAATGAACTGTAAATGGATAGCGGGTAAGATAATTAAGAGGTACCGTATTCATCAACTTCCACACCGCGCTACGGGCAGCTGAATATTACAATCCTGATAAATTCATGCTGAAATTCTTGAGGGCCTGGCCCTCTATCAAAAGCAGGCTCCAACTGCGACCTTTTTAAGTAGACAGTACTTACCATACGCAGGTATGTCTTAAGGCATGGGACAACTGGGCTCGGGCCTCGGTCGCAGTAGGGGCCTCTCGTTCTATAGTTCAACCTTAACAAGATCATAATTCGAATAATTTGAATGGCGAATAATGTGCGTGACTCACAATCTCACGAACTTAAATACAAACAGACTCGACCGACTGCCAGCTTTTGTCTAAATAATGGTGTATGGTGATATTCCCAGACCTAGACTCAGACGATGACCGTGACATAACTCCGCCTTGCGACTGATTACAATCAGCATATAGTTCAAAATTTCCAACTTTTCGGAGAATATGTACATCATAATACTTGACGATTAAAATTAGTCGGGTAATGAACGAGAACGGATCCGATTCATGAACGAGACGAGCCCCCTGCTCAGTAGCGTAACGAAAAATATGAGGGTCCCTGCGAGTTTTGAGAAAAATAATGGTAGTGTGATATTTATTAATTTAAATATATGGTTTGCTTACGTCACAGCTATTTTTTTATTACAGTATATACATTGAAGATTAAAATGATTGATTAATTCGTTAGAGGTTAAATTCTGTTGTTTGTGAGGCAGGAGATTGCATCCATCCTGTTCGAAGTTTTCCAACCGACTTCTTTTGCCCTCTCTAGGGTCTCTTGATGGTAGCGGTCGGTCTCTTTATCCTCGAGTTACAACCGGTCCCACGGTGTCAAAGGTTGCCGGGGCGATGATGAAAGATAAGTCCTCGCAATATTTTAAGGTTTCACGTGTGCATAGAAACGAGGTTATCCTATCCACAAAAAGCATCCAACTTTCAGCTGTGTGACGGGAAAACATTACAGTCCCCCTGCAAAATCAGATTTGAGCCCTCAAGCAAAACGAACTTGGCATCAGCCAGGCTTTGGGCCCCCTAGAATCCTAGGCCCCTCCGCGATGGTTGGTGTACGTTACGCCACTGCCCTTGCTGAGGCCCAAATCCGGGGTCCAGTTGGTGCATGCCTTAAAACGCCCCTGGCTACATTTCTTAAGTAGCACCTATTGAATGAAACAAAATGTGTTATTGAAAGATATACAATAATACGCCCGCTATAAAAAGAAAAGTAAAAAAAAAAATCATATTATTTAAATTATATTTTATATTCACGCATTTACAGAAAAAAAATGAATTCGTTCTTGGATTATTATTTTTTTTTTTGAAATGGTGACGAAATTTCTGATAGACTCTGTTTTTTAATACCAGATACAGATTTTCAGAATCATGTTTCAGAACATTTCGCGTTAGTTTATATTATTCTGAACTTATTATTCTACTAAAAAGATAACTATTTTCCAAAATTGTGTTTGGATCATGGGAAATATCTTTGTGTTTACAAACGTGATCACTAGCCTATGAAATCAGATGCTCCTATCCGGCAATTGACAAACATACCACAAAGAAAAAAACAGCTGCTTATTTTTGAAAATATCCGGTTTACTCACTTTTTTTTATTTTCGCGAATCTCTGTTTTTATCATCCACGCGGCTTTCATTACTATCTTAAATATCGCGGTAAAGGGTAGAGAATAAAACCCCAAAATAATTCTTTATCACCTGACATAGTTGGAACACGCCTAGCAACCGTACGTTCTCTCAGTTCATGTTTAAACAAGAATAAAACCAAGGGGAAAAAAAACTAAGTAAGTGAAATAAATATTTAAAAAAAAAAAGATGGGGACGGAAGTGAAGTAACGAAAATAAAACTAGTGATGTAGGTTTGCTAATTTATTACTGTCCCCCAGTGTGTAGTACCACACACCCAGTTCTTCGCACAGAGGTATTCTTTGCAGGCTTTATTTAACTTCAAGATCCGATGTTCAAAGTTGAGAGCACTTATGAAATAGGATGTGTTTATTATTAGCAAATCAGCTATTCACTGTTAATAATTTACGTATGATTTACATTAATGGTATTTTTAACTCTTCGATTGGCGTCAGGTTCATTGTAAGAATTCTTTTTAGACAACTTGCATTCTTTATCATCAAAAATAATTGATTACAATTTGTTTATTCATTTCATAACGATTAATCGGTTTTGTTATTTGGTAAATAATTTCGATTGAGGTTCTTAAAATTTTCGTTTCGTCTTTGCCAGAAGCATTTTAATTATTAATTTTTTCTACTTTTTTAAAAAATACTCTGTAAATAAAATACTTATGCCTAGAAAATAATCATTTCCAGTATATAAAATAAAAATACTTTTCCTGTTATAATATGCTGTCCATAAAATAAAGATTCGATATTTATTTTGTATTAATGCACTGGAGAAGAATATTTATACTGATACAATACATATTTTTTTACTAATATGCTTAACGTTTAAAGAAGATTCATTAGTTTTTAATTTATGTGTATTCTGAATCTTTTTTCATTTCAGTTCTTCCTAAATAATTTAATTTTTTTTTTTTTTTGAACAGGAAGCATATTACACTTATTTACTAGAAATAAATCGAACGTTTGTGGAAGGTTTTGTTTTGGTAAAATATTCTAAATGTTTATAAATTTTTAAAAATATTTTTTCATTTTTTAGATGGAAGGAGAAGGGGGGGGGGGATTTAATTTTTTTTTACCATTATTCTCTCTATTTCAATTGGTATGAACAGGAAAAATGTGAAAACGAAATAATTAGTCATATTTCCCTACCTGATTTTCTTATACATAAGCAATTTTAGTTTCTTTTAGCGATTGCCTGATTATAGAGGATCTCGAATCAATTTAATCAAAATCACAGAGGTTTTGAAAAGTAATGTTTATCATGTGTTTTTATTTCTAAGTCGTTTTTAAACAGTAGGGTAAAAATTCTTTTACACTATTACAGAGAAAAGCAAAAGCCATTATTTTCACACCTCTCGAAATTTATAGTGAAGTTTATTTCACATTTTTAAATTTAAATACTATAATTTATTCCAATAGTTTTTGCTGAATCTAATAAAAAGAAACTACACACTGTAAATCAAACGAACAAATAAAAAAAAAGGTTTAAAAACGGAAATAAAAAAATAAATAAACCTATGTTTTTTATGGGAATTATTCCATTGTTTCAAAGGTTATCATTTTTCAGGCATTGTTATTAATATAATCCTTACACTTAACCTTATCGGTATTCTCAAAGAAAATATTAGAATGATTATTTAAACTTTTTAAAAATCTTCTGTCTTCGACAACACTAGAAGCCATTTACTGTATTTCTTGTGTGTGTATGTCTATCCATAATAATAATAATAAAAATAATAAATCGTCATTATACTCGTAATATATAAAACAAAGTAGAGCCGCTATTTGAAAATTGAATTTTCATTATGAAATACAATTTATATATTTTTAACCAAAGTTTTTTTAAAAATTTTTTATTTGTATAACAAATTTTTTATAAACATGCCCCATTAAATGCAATCCTCATCCTTATGCTACGTCTCATGTCAACGTCTCATTATAGAGAACAATAAAATGAGTAGGGACTACGAAATTTTGAATCAGGGTCGAATGGTGAGAGGAACATCTAAACCGCTACCTCACTCTCCAAAGATCGACACCACACCATGTGAGGTCTTTGTTGTGGTTATGATCGCGGATTCATGGTCAGTGTGTCATGAGTTTGAGTTTCAGAGCCATTGAAGACCTGACGTATAGAGGGGCTGATGCTCGTTAAATATGTCGAGGCTCAAAGTCCTCGTGTTGGCGTGGTGTGGAAGTAAGGAGAGTGAGGTGCTAGTTATGATGTTGTTCTCGTCTCTTGAACATGGATCAAAAGAAAAAATCTCAGGCCAATTGCCCTCGTGTTGTTTTTTGTTGTTGTTGTTGCTTATGCCACCTGTCTGACGTAGTCAGATCGAGGCCCACGAAATTCATCATGGCAACGGGCTAGAGATACGTCTGTCGTTAGCCTAAGCTTTTAGCCCATGAAGGTGACAGCACGATTTTACTCACGAAAGATGGCGACACCATTCGGACCCACAGATTTAACGAGCACGTGCTCCGTTTGTACTCGGCTAGTATTTAGTGGCATCGGGCATCGAACCCAGGCCTTCCGGTCTGGCGTCCGATACTCTAACCACTAGGCTTTCTAGTGAGACGTAACTAAACATTCACTCACGCGTGGACTTTGAACCCTACTTTGATCCCCCCCCCCCTATCCATTGAAGTGCACATACTGCTCTTATGGAAAGGGAAGGAATATTTGAAAAAATACGTAGTCAAAAACGCCGAGGCGTATCCTCTACGTTAAAAATTAAAATCTGTTCTATGGGAGTTGTTTGAATCCCCAGTCCTCCTCTTGTGTACTTCACTATCCCCACCTTTCTTTGAAAACAGACTTACGAGAAAATGTATAAGCATGCCATTCCTTCACACCACCTCCTAACTTAAGAATCGAAAATAAAAATCTTTTTGAGATAACTTGAAGCAAATGTACAATTAGTTTTCTTTAAAGTTAAATAAGATTAAAATGAAAATTATCCGTAGAGAACTTTTATTTTTATCTTTAAAATACTTGTGTGATTGCAGAGTTACTTTCGATTCTGATATTCGAGCTATCTAATCAGCAACAAACTTCTCACAGATTGGTATTTCTTTCGAAATATTTTGAAGATTACAACTTGAAACTTCATATTCTTTTATTTACGGCAGTTATTCATAATTTATTGAATGATGTTCTCAACATATTTTGCACGAGCGAAAAATTTATAACTATTTGCACATGATTTCTTTCTTAAAAAAAAAAAAAATCGGATAGTTTTTAGAATCGTTTTGAAAAGAAATTTCTTCGTGGAAGCAATATAGATATTTCTGAGACGCTTGAATAAAAACAAAAGAATCGCTGAGAATAAACCGAAAAATAAAAATTCTGTAAGCAAATAAAGAGCGAAATTTTAGAAAACACCATTTCTCTCTCTCAGTTCCGTTTCGTAATATGTATTCATCTTAATGCTTGTTTGATTTTTATTTAATGTTTCAAATTAGATTTTGCAGTTTTTGTTTTTAAATTTCCAGAATTTCTTGTTTGCAAATGAAATAATTATGATTTCAGACAACATTCATTCACAGACACACTCATTTAAATATTTGGCATGGAATTCAGTACAGGTTGACAACTCTCCCAAGAGTACACCCACTCACTCAGTAAAATGAAAAAGGAATCAAGATTGATGCTGTAGAGAGGGAGATAGAAGTTATATTTGTCGATGACGTCATATGTCAAATTGTATCCCACACAAATGAATGTAGAAAGTAAAAATTGAATTAATGCGCAGGCGTACAGAAAATTCAGCAGTGTCCCAAGTGACATTTATATACTTTACAAATTCATCTAAATTTTTCTTCTAGCATCTTCTGCAAAATAGCCTTTCTTGAAAAAAGCAAATAACGCTTACGAACGATTTAATTCACGACTTTTCCTCCGATTTTTCACTCCACTTGCAGAGCATGCGCAGTAAAGCAGCATTTACTGCAATTGTCGGCACGATTGTCCTCACGAAATAGGTGTGGCTATCTCTATGTTGAGGGAAATGGGTGTGGCTTTCTCCGACATGAATGAGGATCTTATTTTAAATTAAGTTTAAATTAAAATGAAATTATTTTTTTGGAAAAACAAAAGTACTCTCCTTCACACTATTTTCTACCTTGGAATCGGTATTTCGCAAGAGTTAACAGGGTTAAAAGAAGCTTTAAAATATTACCCGCGGTTTTTGTTTTGATTTTGAGGTCCCCTATTGGTCGAGAAACTACTTTCCGGTTTCGTGCGCATACCGGCATTCACGGCGCTCCAGTCTGTTCTCATTTCCTAATATTTTGTAGCGTTGTGCGGTTAGAAACAGCCGGCTCTGTGTCAAGTTCGTGCTTTGTGTATTGAAGAGTTTTTGTTTCCGGGACGTCAAAATGACTACCAAAATGAGTCGAAGGACTTTAAATATTTCTCACGAAACTCGGAGTCCTAGTCCTCAAGTATCAACGAGTACTTCGGATCGCCGCAGATCTAATTTGAGTCCAACTCGTATAACTAGAATTCAAGAAAAGGCAGATTTGCAAAATTTAAATGATAGACTTGCTACCTATATCGACACAGTGCGAAATTTAGAGTCGGAAAATAGCCGTTTGAGCACTCTAATACGTACAACTCAAGAAACAACTACCAAAGAGGTTACTAATGTTAAAAATTGTTATGAAAAAGAACTATCAGAGGTGCGAAAAGTATTGGATATCACTGCTAAGGAGAAAGCGAAACTGCAACTAGAAGCAGACAAATGGAAGAGTGAAGCAGATGATTTACGTATCAAGTAAGTATTATTGTAAAATTTTGAGGTTTATTTAGTAAAATTATTCTTATATTAAATTTAGTCGACGATAAATATTTTTAAATGTGGAAAAACTCTGATGTCTTGTGTTGTAAATTTTTATTTGAAACCTGTGAATATATTTTCTTAATTCTGGTTTATACTTGATTACATATTCAATGGATTTGTGAAAGTATTTTCTTCTGACCTGATCACTAATTTAAAAAACGCACAGTACCTTCATTATGAAATTTATCTGATAGTATTTGAAAGTGAAATTTGTGTTCTTCCATATTTGGTTCCAAATGCATGACCGCATTTTACCGATTGCGAATTGTGGTCACGTTCGCAAAAAATATTTTCATGTTTTTTTGAAATCTTGGAAATAGTTTTTCAAATTCAGGAAAAATCATCAATTCAAAAATATTTCTCTTAAAGATGTTTATTAATTGGATTAAGTTACATCAGAGAGAGAGAGAGAGTATGTAATTATAATTTAATTGTATTATGATAGATAATTATCAAAAAATGTTATGGAATATTTTATCTACCATTCCTGCATGAAATTAAATTTCATTTGGCCTTTTGTGTTAAACTAGTTGATAATTTAATGTATTTTTTAAGATGCATGATAGCAAGTTTTTATTACAAATTGATTATGTTTTGAAAATGAAGTTTGATTTTATTTTAAACTAATGTGTAATGTATAGTTAGATTGAAATTCACTAAATCCTGCCTCTTTTTACAGTAGAAAACAATTCTAAGAATTAAACTTGTGTAAAATGCAAAATTTTTTTCATGAAAATTACCTGTGTGTGCATTTTTTAAATGTATATTTTGCCTAAAAGTTGTTTTAAAAAATTTTTTAAAAAGGTGATTTAAATTATGTATAATTCAAAATGATGAATATAGAAAATGAGGAACATACTACCTAAGTTTTACATTCTATCATTGGTTTTCACAATTCTGATTTATTGTAATTCGGATTAAATACACATCGTACTTAGAGAATCACTTGTATTCTCTAGTGATCCTGGAGAACTTATGCAAAGGAATAAAATTCTACATGAACTGGTATTTTAATATTATTCCAGTAAAAGAATTTTTAAAAATTATTTTTTGTGCTGTAAAAGAATTAAAATTTTTGAAAGATGGATGGATTTATTTTGGTATGTAATCTATTAATTGTATACTTATTTGTTAAATATTGCAGTGCATATGTTATCTATTTAATATGATAATGTTACAGTAAGTGAATTTCTGGTGGTACTAAGATATACAGGGGTGTATTGTAGCACAGACAATGCAAATGAGATTACATGAAATCTATGTCTTTAAACAATTGTATTATATAGAGAATTATTTAAAAATATAATCAATATCACATTCAAAAATTTTATTTTATATCTTGTTCATTATGATTAATTGCTATTATATATATACATAAATTGGAATTTTGTGATATTTTCTGTAAAATTGTATGCCTTTTATTTATGTCTTTTATTAAATTTCTAAGTGTATGTTATAGCTGCAAAAATGGATTTATTTTTCATTTTTTGTGTGTTTATTGGATACTATAAATAATTTTAAAACTGAGATAATGATGGCTATGCTATTGACGATTGTTAAAAAAGTAAGAAGTTTCATTTTTTTAGATATCAGTAGATAGATATATTTTTTTTAGATAATACTTTTAAAACATCTTCTGTTCATACACAAACAATATATTTTAGAGAATGTGTTTATAATATAATTACATCTGAAATTATTTATATTTTTAAAATTATTTTGTAATAAAAATTAAAGGGGTGAGAGGTCTTTGTTTTTTTCTATTTCCAAAAACCTTGGAAGTCCAATGTCTAGATGTCAGACAGAATTCAGCTCTTCATTACTCTTAGAATACCTATCGTTACATTTAAGTAATTAGGAGGCTCATTCTGGTATCCCAAAAATGGACTTCATGAAGGGCCACCTATTCTACACTTGAACCAAAAAAATAAAATTCAAATTATTGTTTTAAAGATCAAAGAGATTTCACGTTAATTGTAGCAAATTGCTAACTGAATTTCTTTTGTAGGATTTAGACCTGAATTTTATTATTGTGTATAAATCAGTTACATACATTAAAAAAAAATATTTATTAAGGAAATGAATGTTTCTGTGTACAAAGGAGACAACCCTTGTATGGGATACAATATCTTTTACTCTTTCTAGTATTAGTAATTAAATCCCATCAAAATTAAGGAAAAAGGAATAGAAAGAAGTGTGATATTTCTTTTTAGAATTTTATAGATATATTTACTGGAATTTATTTTAATTATTGTAAAATTATTAACTTTCAATATCTTCTTTTATTTTCAAATCTTAAAATTTCTGTGATTGAATTTTAAAAGATTTGAAAGTAACAAAGTTTTTAATTTGTGGTATAGTAAAAAATTATGTATATGTTACCTGCAAAGTATGAAATGCCGTCATTCTATACAATGCCGGACGTTTTTAGGCAAAGTATGAAATACGAGATTCATTACATACTTTGCCTAGGCATTGTATAGAATGCTTAAAGCTATTTAGGCAAAGTATGAAAAAAGGTCATGATAAGGATATTATATCAATGATTTACATTTCTAAAATTACAAATGTTATTCTGACAAAATAATGAGACTGCCATTAAAAAAATTATTGTTGAATTGTGATTTCGCATATACTTGTATTAAAATTCCTTCAGAAGTTCCAAGTTGATAGAAACCATCCTATTTCTCACTCATTACAAGTGCCAATATATTGGCATTCGGAAAAAAAAAATCAAAGTTTTGTACTACAATACCTTCTTTTAAAATAATTTTCAGTTTTTTCTAGAAAGTTTCAAGTAGGTGGATGTACAGTTCAATATCATAACAAGTAACATTTTTGTATTTGGTTGAAAGTTCTTTCATAATTCTATCACATCCCCAGAATCCGGAATTTAATTTTGCTCTTGGGGCAAATCAAATTCCTAGAACAAGTTCACATCGTCAAACTGGGTGTTAAAATTACCGGTGGCAATTTGTATCGCCTGCATGGTGCCGCACTAAAAAGGGATATCAGCCCCTGGGGAATGTATGAAGTCTGAAAATGGTAAAAATACCAATCTGCAGCTCCATTGGGGGAAAAAAGAATCCGTGACGTAATACTGTATAGCAGTTCTTCCAAACAGTTTTCTCTTCCGGAACAGTCAATGTTTGATAATTTTACGGCGGCCCACTGAGGGTAGGGGCATTGATTATTTATATTTTAAATTGTTTTGAATTTATAATTTTATTGTATTTAAACATGCCTTCAGAGTAAAATTCAGTTGCACCAAAAATAATTATAAAATGATTTTACATAAAATATAAAGTGATTTCCATGGAAAGTCGCACAAATACGAGAAAAATACACCCCAGTAAATATGATGGAAATAATTTAATGCTTTTAGATTGGCCTGATACCCTTTGATCTACGAACCAAGGGACGGGGACCACTGTTTTATGGTACCGATGCCTTCTTTAACAGTTTAAATTAGTTTGCTTTTATTTTCCGCAAACGCCACATCATTGCTATTCAGCAACCAATAGTCCCTGGGTTCCCTCTTAGTAGTAATTTTAGCATTTTTTATATCAGTTATTAACTTCTAGTAAGTAATTTCAGTTAAGGAAAAACCTTTTTTTTGGAGCATCAACTCAATTTTGAGCATTTAGACGTTGAATAGTTGTTTCCTGTCTATGGACCATGGGTTGGCAACCTTTTAGCTGTTGCGTGTCAAACCAATCTACCAATATGATTCAGCGAACCACACAGCAGAGCATTTTTGAAAGAATTCAAAAATTTACAAATTTGTTGAGTAGTGCAAAATACCAAAGAGAATTGTACCTCGTGCCACATGCGGCACGTGTGACATAGGTTGCCGATCCCTGCTGTAGACCATGGCACCTTCTCCAACACTATAGCTTGCTCCTCCATTTTCAGGTAGCACAGGAAAAAACCAATTTTTTGTTGAACAAGTTTAAGTAAAATTGAGTATTTTGACATTTCCGAACAAACAGCAATGTACAACTAACAGATTCTGAGCCTGAGACGCGTTACAAGTTTTATGTCTTGATAATTGCCAATATTCGAAATTAATCTGAGATGTATTTCATACTTTGCCTGCTTTTCATTGGGCATTCTATAGAATGACTAGGCAACGTGTGAAATAGGAATCATTTCATACATTGCCAGCTAGATTTAGGCATTGTATAGAATGCCGGATTTCATACTTTGCCAGTAATATATACATTGTTTAACAGAAGTATGTGAAGTAAACTGAAGAACCTCTATAAAACTATGTCTACTGAAGATTGTTTTACTATTAATATTTTTTGGAATTAAATTTTTGAATTTTCCCTTTTTGTAGACTGCTGAAGAAGGAAAAAGAGTTAGGTAATGCTGAAAAACAAGCAAAAACATCTGATTTATTAAATCAAGATCTTCAAAAGAGAATTTCTCATCTTACTACTGAAAACAGAAGATTGGAAAATCAACTTAGAGTATGTTACACTTTAGAAGACTTTTTTGATTAATTAAATTGTGTGTTGATATACTTATTTACTATTATTTTAAATCCTAGGAGGCATTAGCTGAAAATGATGATTTTGGTAAGCAACTGCAAGCTTTGAGAAGAAAGTTAGACGATGAAACTTTAGCTAGAGTTGATTTAGAAAACAGACTGCAAAGTGCAAAAGAAGAATTAGCATTTAAAGAAAATGTTTATCAAAGGGTAAGTTCTGATTATTTTAATTTATTCAGTTCTTTCTTTACTTTAAAAGGGTAAAATATGAACTATAAAATATGTAAAAGGGTTTGTTAATTTTATTTTTGTCAATAATTCCATTCTAGTTTTGATATTTTTTTAGAATAAGTGTTCATTTACTGGACTAATACAAGTAAAATAAGCTATGTTTATACAAGCTACAATAAGTGCTATATGATTTTAATATACTGATTAAAAGAATTATCTTTGTTTAGAAGAATTAATTTGCTTTATTATTTAGTTATTAAATTGGGGATCATATACTTTAGATTTTACCTTTCTTCTGTGTGAATTTTTTTAAGTTCTTCTTTATGTACACACAGTAAATTTAAACTCTGCAAAAGAAAAATCTTCGTATCTAAAACTTACTATGTTGCTGTAAGTCATACCTCAAATCAGAGTAAATTTGTCAGCACTAATGTACTGATTTGTTATTTGTTAATTTTTATCTCTTAGTCTTACATTCTTTTTGTAATGCCTAACTCTAAGCATAAATTTTATTCCCAATCCCAATATAGATCTTTAGTGTATAAACAAGGGACATTTCTTTTTTAAATTAAGACATGAATAAATAGGAAAAATGTATGTCAAAAATATGTATTTACATTTTTTAAAAAGTATATAGATAACAATATATGTATATCATATTCGATTTTCATCTATGAAAGATTTCAGTGTTCAAATTAAGTGACATAAACAGGAAATATGGAAAAGGAAATTATTAATAGTTAAAGTTAAAATTTTTTTTTTTACTACTTACATGGAAAATATTTTTTTCAATATTACTTGAATCAGAAAAAAACTATTTAAAGGCATAAAATATCTAAAAGAATATTAAAGTAATACATGTGTGTGTGTTTGTGTATATGTAAACTTCAAAAAATGTTTATATAATGCATTTATATTTTCTTGTCACTTATAATAATTCATGTTCTTTTCTTTTTGTTTTTTTAACATGAAAAAACTACAATATGATTTTTTAAAATTCGTCACTTTTTGTATAAAAAATACGTATTAGATATTTTTTAGAGCATATTTTACAGTATCTGAATAATTATTTAAGCAATCTGAGCTACAATTTTCTTTCTCTTTTCCTTGTCCCTTTTTATGAAATTCTTTTGAGATGGGGATATTACACTTTTTCACAATTAAATGTTAAATGTTCTTTTACTTATTTCTAAAGTTATGATTTTATGTGTGCATTGAAAAGTTTTTATTAGTGGTTCAGTTAATACAGGAGATTTTATTCCAGTTATGTTAATAAATTCTAAAAATGTAATTAATTAATAGGCCAACAATGACAACAAAGAATAAATTCTATACAGTTGATTAATTGTATCACTGTTATCAATCTTACAATAATGGTTTCAGCTATTTGTACGATTAATGGGCTTTAGCTGTTTTATAAAAGAAATGCCTATTTTGTTTTTTCTATGCATGAATTATAAAACAATTACTAATGACTGACTTTTTTTTTAAAAAAAAAAAGATGTTAGTTATTTTTTAAAATTTTTCAGTTCAAATATCATTTTTAAGGATCTGTCTTCATGTTCTGAAAGCTTTTATAGAATTAAACAATTTTTTATTGGAGAATTTGTTGGAGAATTGAACTTGCTCCAACAAACATCAAATTGTGATTTGCCATGTATCACACTCCAATATAATATTGGTGTAACAAAAGTTTGTTACAATTTTTCTTGTACCTGTTAGTGGAACTATGTATTTGCTGTGTCAGATTTTCACAATTTAGTTTCTTTAATTTTCTTTGTTACATGCAATTAAAAAATTTAATAAAAAAACTATTTTGTAACTTGTACAATATTGAATAAAATGTTTTAATGGTATTTTTTTGTTTCGCCGAAGCAAATCTCTCCAAGTTGGTGTTATTGGTGATTAACACACTATATAGACATAAAAATATTAATAAATATTAGTTCTCATTAGTATTTCATCCATTTTTGATACATTATGATATTATGAAAAAAATGTTGCTGATAAGAAAAGACCATGGCTTGTTTTCTAAATGTGGTGGTAAAAGGTTAACAGCAGGAATATTCCATTTGGTGTCGGTCTTTAAAAACACACTCATAATTATTTAAAATCATATATACATTTATCAAATTTGTTTTAAAGACTTGTAAAATTGCTTCTTGAAGACTATACTGTATCTAATTTTTGAAATGTATTATTTTAAATATATATAACTTCTTTCCCTAGTGTTTCTGTAAGATCCTTGCAATATTAATCAAAATGTGGAGGGTTATAATTTATATTTCATGAATACAAGCGTGAATCAAGTATTAACATCTTTTGAGATAGAGGGAAAAATATGTTTTAATGAAAAGTATGTAACATTTCTTTACAACTGTGTGAAAATGACGATTAAAATTAAAGAAAAATTGTTTTTCAAAAGAATGAATAACTTCAAAAGAATGAATGAATCATTTTAAAGATCTTTATCTGCTTCTTTTTCATGAAATAATGAAGATTACCAGCATAATAAATTAACACTCAGGTATTTTTTTAAGTATTTGAGTTGACAAACTGTACGCTTTGTGTTTGTTTATATTTTGTCACCAAGCTAACCAATCTGTGTAAAAAACTTCTAAGTTATCTGTACTCTTTATCTATATGTGATGGAAATATATTGTATTAACAAATGTATTCCTTTACTTGAATTTTTGTAGGAAATAACAGAAACAAGGCACCTGAAAGAGACAGAAATTTCTGAATTGAACAGCCAATTAGCAGAGAACTATGAACAAAAGCTAGCTGACACATTAAGTGAGTTAAGAGAGCAGTATGAAACCCAATTGCGAATGAACAAAGATGAAATTGAAACTATATATGAAACAAAGGTAACTCTTTAGAGTTATTTATTTAGAAGTTATTATTCATTTTATTTCAGTTGCATTATCAAATTATTATTTCTCTTCTAAATGTTAATGTTCTAAAGAAGTTTATATTTTCTTATGTCATTACTGTTAATCTATTCTAAAATAATGTAATTCATTAGATCATGTGTGAGATATAAGATTCTGTGTCTTAACTCATTTTATGAAAGTAGAGTAATAATATTTGCATATTGTTTTAAAGATAATGTTTGTTTCTTATAGATAGCTGATTTACAAAAGAAACTTGATCGAAATGCAGACTTTTCTGCTTCTTACCGAGATGAGCTCCGAACTCTGAAAACTAAAGTTGACAGTCTCAGTTCAAAGAATAATAATTTGGAGTCCACGGTAAGAGTTTGAAATAATTTAACAACTATTTAGGTTTCTGTATACATTTTCCTCTACTTTTTCTGTTTGGTTTGATTTGTTTTATGTAATTTGTTTATTTTATAATTAATAAAAACTAAGGAGTAAATTGTTTTAAATAGTGACCAAAAAGACTTTTATTTATCTTCTACACTATCATTTTCATGTTTTTTTTGTGTGAGCTTACATATTAAAAGTTTCAGTGTATGTGTAAAATGTCATCAAACATGAAAACACAAATCGATCCAAACGTACACCAATCAAAATACTTTGTTGATGGAATACTGCATTGTTTGGTGACATTTTTGTTTGTCTTGTTTAATGAAAATGGTCTATGAGATTTTACACATTCATTAGTTTTATTTAATTAATATTTATGTAATTTAAAATAGTTATAACATTACACATACTATGAGTATTTATAATGTATGTCCATATTATTAGAGAAGAGGAACACCACCAAACTTTGTGTAGATTTGTATTATTTAAACATCTAAATACTTGATATTCTACTTTATAGTAAAATGAAACTATAACTTTTTAAACTGTAAAATATTAATCATTTACCAAATTTTGCTGCTCAGTTTGAATACAGTTTCAGCTATCCTTAAGAATTAATAGTATTTATGTGATTTAAAAATTTAGAACAAAAATATCTTGATAGGAAAGCAGATTTCTCTTATTAAGCTCAATAAAATTTTGCTGAATTATCCCAAAAGCCTGATACGTTTCTGCTCCCAATGATTATTATTCCAACTGTATCTTCAATTCTTTATAAAGCTCTATGTTTTTCTCAATTTATATTTTTGTATTTTTTTCTTCATCTAACACAAAACTTGTTTATTTATAAAAAATACATTATTTTACTTCAGGTAATCAATTGAAATTGAAAAATTACATAAGTTTTTCTATATTTCTTCATGTAATTTTGTTTTCTTTATTTTATTTCAAGAATATTTCATTATTGAATCGTATAAAAGATTTGGAAAAGATGCTGGAACAAGAAAGAGATTGGCATAATGATGCTCTGAGTGCCAAGGAGGATGAACTACGTACCCTCAGAAATGAAATGGAGCAGCAATTAGCGGAGTATCGCGAGCTGCTAGATATTAAAGTTGCTTTGGATATGGAAATAGCAGCATACAGGAAACTTCTTGAAGGTGAAGAAATTCGGTGAGTTATTTAACCTTTTTTGGGGTTTTTACTTAGTGTTCAACCAATATTTAAATAATATGGGAAATTTTAATCCTATACATATTTCAAGATATATGAAAAACTTATGTATACAATAAAATGGATTTTTCTGTTCAATTTTGTTTATTATTTTTCATTGTATTCAATACAGTTATACCAAAATATTAAGTTGTGGTTGTTGCATAAATTATTATTGGTTTATGAGAAGGAAAGTCTAAATTGTATGTGTAAATTGCATCCAAGCATTTTGGAAATGCATTACTAAACTTGTTAATTTTGAGATTTCTCTTTTATTGAATATATTTGTTTTTATAAATAAGTTATATTAACAAATTTTGTTTTTGCCAAATTTAAATTGGAAGATAAAGCTTTTACATTTTTAATGTTAGATTATAGCTATAAGTTATTGAAGATTCATTGTATGAAATGAGAAAAAAATTGATTATATATGTTATTTACATTTAGGCAGGAACCTTTTTACATTATTGTAATTAGAAAATGTGCAATTAATTCTCTTTCACAATGAAGCTGTATATAAAATCATGGGAGTTTAAATATCTAGAATAGGAATATTGATTATTGAAATGGCTAATTATTAAAAATTTTCTATTAATATTAAAAAAAATTTTTTTGAGTATCAAAGGAACTTATTCATTTGTTCTCTTATTATTTTAATGTGATTAAAATAAAATATAAAAATCTATCGAATTTGACATTTTTATTTGTTCAATAGCAATTTTATTCAGTTAAACCATTTCAGGAAAACTTAATTGAATTTTTATGATCTTTTTGGTGATTTGGCAAGCTATTATTAAATACACACACACACACACATATATATATCCTTAACCTTGTATTTAATTTTAATCTTTAATTTTCATAAATCAGTATCAAGTCGAATTAAATGTTTATTCATTTCAATGCTTTTAGATTGAACATTAGCCCCTCAAGTTCCAGGGCTAGTAGTCCTCAGCCGTCCAGATCAACTCCTCTGCGATCTCATAAACGCAGACGCGTTTTAACTGATTCTGAAAGGACAAGTTCTGGTATTCAGACCTCTGCTAAAGCTTCGGGTGATGTGGAAGTGTCTGAGCATGATATGCAAGGAAAATATGTCAAGATTCATAACAAAGGAAAACAAGTAATTTTAAGATTCTACTTACATATAGTTTTGATAATAGCTGGAAATTGAAGTGTGAAATGTGTTTGACTCGGATTTAAGTCCTAAATGGCCTTAAAAGAGACGTAAATTTTTGTATAATCCGGCATTTAACGCATACTTTAACACAAAATATAACATTGAAATTTATTGGTGGGCGTTATACATCAGATATAAAAATTAAAAATAAAGAAAAGTGGAGAATTAGATTTCTATATACAGTAGAACATCGTTTATCCTAATCAGTTGGGACTGGACACCGTTCGGATACGCGATTGTTCGGATAACCAAAAACCGAATGCAATCCTTGCAGTATATGAAACCGGATAGTATACGAATGTTGAAAATCATCACATGCGGGAAATGTGCTTGAAGAAAAAGCAAAATAGGTGCGAAATGTCGCATTTTTACCTTTATAATCACTTATCACTTATTTTTCGCTGTACCATTGTACACCTTCGTTTTTTCACTGCAAGGTCTCTGATTCTCTTGAGCAGCAGTAGTTGAGTAGGACAGCACTCTGGCTGTTGTTCGTACTACTCCATAGGTATATCTAAAGCAGAAAAACGCATCAGCATTTGATGGACCCTTGCTACTTTCCTGTTTGTTGTCCTCGTCTTCATACCTTTCATCGTCGACTGGGTTGGATTCTTCTTGTACGGAAGTGACAATCTCATCATCATTTAGCATTGAAATACACAGTCTTCTGCATCGCATGCCATCAAGGTTTGTACATCGACAAAACTCAACAAAAGAGCACATATACACCCCCTCACTTGGAAACAAACTGACCTAATATTCCGCACAGGTGTTTACCAAATCACACAACTGAAATTCTCCAAATATCCCTCATCTTAGATTTTCCTGTCATTTTTGGCCTAGCGCAAAACAACTGTTGAGCATTGCACCATTCGAAAACGTACCTGGACTTTAGTCTGGATAATAAATGTTCGGATAAATGAGGTTCTACTGTATATCTAAATACTATTTATTTGAAAGAAATGACATACCTTAATGAAAAATTGGGCATATTCATTTTTGGTTACATCACCAAATTCTGCTTCATCTTTTCACCATCACTGTCACTCTGATCCTTAAATAATAATTTTCTGTTCCATGAAGATTGTTAGATATACTACATTTTTAATTATGTCAAGTCTATTTTCATTCCTTGTTTTTATTCTTCTACTCACACACTATATGTAGACTTCAAAAGATAAGAACATTGCACATATGCATTTTGGGTTTTATTAGAAAAAGGTTGCTGCAAATATACCTGAAAGTTCAAAATTGCAGTTTGAAATTACAAATGTGTGTTATATGCCAGTGTGTATAATGCATCAAAATATATGGCATACTGATTCAGATCTTAAATAATTCTGTATTTTTGTCCTGGATGTGTTTTCTGTTACGCAGTGTACAGTATTTTTTATTTTGTAATGATAAGTAGTCTCAATGGTAATAGAAGCATAATGTATATATTTTTATATAAAATAAGTATAAATGTATCTTAATTATTTTGACTAAATGCTAAAAAAATTGGAAAGTTAGCCAAAAAAATTTATTTAATTTACTGGTTATTAAGTAGAAAAATATTAAAAATATTGAAACATATTTAAGTGTTTGCATTAAAAAAAATGGCTTTTTTTATTAAGTGCATCTAATTATATGATATTGAATTATTTATGTATTTTTTTATTGCAGGAAATTTCTTTGGGAAGTTGGCAATTGGTACAAAAAGGTGAAGGTGCTGAAGTTACGTATAAGTTTCCCCGTGCTGCTGTCATAAAGTCTAATACCACTGTAACGGTGAGAACAAAAGAAAATATTTATGTTAGAAACTAAAAATGAACTTAATATATTCAATTGCATCTAGATTTTCTCATTAGTTTTTGCATTTCATTCTACTTAAATGTTTTGCATAGGTTTGGAGCTCTAATAGTGGAATATCAGCTAGTCCACCTCAAACTTTGGTGATGAAGAATCAGTCATGGTGCTCTTCATCTTCTCTTTTGACCACTCTTCTGAACAGTAATGGAGATGTGAGTAAATCTTATTTTGCCAATTATTGCATATTTTATTTAATATCCGGAGATGCAAATAGAAATTTTACGTATCTCTAATTCCTGAAATATTTTTCTTACTTTACCATAAATTGAAATGTTATGCTGTCTATGTAATTCAGAATTTTTTTCAGAATTAAATTCAAATAGTTAAAATTTAAACATATGTAGTAAAATTTTGAATTAATCTGATGGATAATGCACAAGAACAATGTATAAGAAATTAGATTATATGAAGAGGTATTAGTTTGTATGGGTTATATATAATAAAATTGTTATACTTATGATAAGAATTTTCAGGAATGGCTGTATTTTTGCATGGTTGTAACAAGTGGCAATATCATGTTAATCAGCTGTAATTTTCATCAAGGACTATGAAATTTTTATTATTATTTATCCTTATGAGAACTAATTTTCATACCATTTCTATTTGTATATTTGTATTCAGTAGTGTTTTCTCTCTCTCTCTTTTGCTTTAAATGTCATTTTTAAATATCTGAATATCGGTTAATTGTTATTTCTCTAATTTTTTTTGCAATTTTATAAAGTGTTACAAATATTACGTTTTATATATGTTTAATTTACATTTACCAATAAAATTATTAGTATTATATATGTTGATATATATTGGTTTTGCGTAACATTTGACTCTATTTAAGATTATTTATTTTGAGGCTTATTTCATTTAATGTTTTCATATTTTATTGAATATTTTATTAGTGAACTTTTTTAAAATTGAAACATCATAATATTTTTAGGAAACAGCTTCTAGAGAATCTATCAAGGTGTCCGAGAGTTCCGAAATTCATCATATGGAAGAATAGTATGTAACCATTATTTTAAAATATTTTAGCTTTGTATAATATTATTTAATTCTTTTTAACATACTCATTTTTGATGAATTACATAAATGCTTTTAGAGAAACGTATCAAACACTATTGCATCTTATGTTATCAAAATTAGGTTACTTATACAAAAATTAAGCTATTATTATTATTATTATTATTATTTTTTTTGGTAATTGGCTTTTAAAGAAGTTTGGACTAGTGTTTTATTCTAATAACATAAAAATAGACCGAGAAAAAAGTAATTCATTATTTTTTCAGTAGATGGCTGTAGTGATCGATGTCTCATAAAGTATCGATCAAACTATTTCAGATCTATGCTCATTAAAAAGGTGACATTTTGCATTAAAAAAAATCCTTTGTTTTGTGCATTCAGTTGTGATTTACAAAGTGTTAAAAATGGAAGTCAACAAAGAGAAAATTAGGTACATTTTACAGTTTTAATTTGGTAAAGGCAAAAATTCAAGCCAGGTGGCTAAAATTGTAAATGGTGTTTGTGGTCCTGATACTGTAACAGCCAATTACTTGCAATTCTGGCTTCGTCGATTCTGTTCAGGTATGCCTGTCATCAGAAATGTTAATTAAATCGCAGAAATGATTAAAATTGACTGGCATGTTAGTAGTCATAGAATCCCCCAGAAACTAATGATCGCTCATAAAACAGTTTTAATCCATTTGCACAGAGCTAGATTTAAAATGAAGTTGGATGTTTGGTTGCCTCACTAATTAACATAATCATGATGGATCAAATTTCCATCTTCAAAGCCTAAGCCAAGCAGAATGAAATTGATCCATTTCTTAAACAGATGGAAACTGGGGATGAGAAATGGGTCACATAAGACAACATTTTGCAAAAGCAATCGTGAACAAAGCCTGGTAAAGCAGCTCAAATAGTGACCAAACCAGGGAAGTTCTATTGTACATTTGGTGTGACTGGAAAGGAAGTATTTATTATGAGCCAAAACGTTATCTATTACGGTCAAACACTAAATTCGGATGTCTACTGTCAACAATTGGATCGTTTTAAGTTAGCGTTTGACCTAAAAGGGCCTGAATTTGCCAACAGGAGAGGTGTTGTGTTCCTTCAGGACCACACCAGGTCACACATGTCTACAATGACTTGCCAAACATTCCGGGAGCTTAGTTGGAAAGTTTTGGTACATCCAACATATAGTCTGGACTTGGCACAAAGCAGTTACCATGTTTTTCTTGCAATGCAAAACTTCCTTAGTAATAAGAAATTGACACTAAGAGAACATTGTGAAAATGGATTCCTGTAGTTTTTCGCAAATGGGGCCAAAGACTTCTATGAGAGAAGCATTATAAAGCTACCTTTAAAATGGCAACAAATTAGATTAAAACAGGGCATATTTGACCAAAATTAACAATCTAAAACAAGTTAAATAAAGTCTTGAAGTTCACATAAAAATAATGGACTTCTCCCCCCCCCCCCCAATTTAATATAAATATTTTAGAGTTTTTCTGTTAAACCAATTTAAACTTAATGTATGAATATGTATTATGCCATTCAGTTATGGGAATTGTTATTTTTATGTAATTTTTTTCCAGATCAAATTATTATTTGTGAAATATTTATGTAAAGCCTTAATTGATGATATTTCAGTAAGCTTATTTAAAGGTTACATGTTTGAAACATATGATCAAATCTAGACTGATTACAGTTATGATGAGTATTACTAGAGGTATTAATTCCAATTTAATTTAAATAGGAAAGAGATATAAGATGTTAATGTTTTTATTGATATTATTAAAGAAATCAATATATATATACTACAATTAACAATATTCTCTATTTGCAATTCTAAATGAAGAATTTCTTAAAAGGCAATGACTAAAGTGGTTGCTTTGGAACAAACGAGTAACTGTCATTTTTTTGCATTAAAGTTTTTCATCCACAATGAGCAAAAACAATATGTTAACTGTGTATGATTTTATTGCTACTATTATTGCTGTAGAAATGATTTATTTCATTTGCCCCTTCCCCAGTGTCTTCTAAAATTTATTGTGATTTATTCTCCCGAGGAAAAATATTGCATCAACTTCGTTATGTATGGTTGTATTTGAAAAACTGGGAATTTTGGACTATATGTCAACTGGCAAGAGTATATTATAATGTGATAACGGTCGTCAATGTATAGGCCTAGGTCTACCACCTTACACCATAACTCATTAAGTCAAAAGAGTGGCAGTCGGTCAAGCCGATTTGTGCAATTGTAAGTTGTGTATATTTGTTTGTTTTGGGTTACTGTTTGTATGAGTGAAGCCCAGTGGCTGAATGGTTAGTGCATCGCCCTTTCACACCACAGGTCCGAGGTTCAAACCCCGGGCTGGGCAAGGTTGACTCAGCCTTTCATCCCATCAGTGGGTCGATAAAATGAGAACCAAGCTTACTTGGGGACCATACACTGGGGTTTCGCTTCAGGCTGACCACCTTATCGCAACATCTGCTCATCCACCCCAGCGCCCAATGGTCACGTATACTGAGATGGGCACAGTAGGCCTTGGCCCTCACGGGCTGTTGCGCCACTGAGTTTGAGAGTTTGTATGAGTATTTGACAACGAATGCTATGTACTGTCTACTTTTAAGGGTCAAAGGGGAGGCCTGCATTTACGTTGGGGCCCAGCATTTCAACTTAAAACATCCCTAACAGTACATGTTGTTTGTTATGTATGTATGTTCCTGAGAAAAGTAACATGTATACTAATAATTCTATTCTTGGTTTCAGATATTATGTAAGGAAATATATATCTAATTTAAATATTCTTTTTTTAATTTAGGTATAAAGATGGAAAGAAGATACTGTGTGTACTCATTTTTGCATTCTGCACTTAATATATACATAAAAATTCACACATTCTGAAGACTGCAGCTTACTTTTCTTTCAGCTGTGAGCATCTATCATCTACTGCTTGTAGAACTTCTGTGTTTAGAATTGTTAATATATTTGCATATTATTAAAGAAGTTAATTTTATGTCTCAGGGGGGAAGATGTGCCATAATTCTGTTTCTTTTTCGTTGGTGCTAGGAAAAATTTAAATTGTGAATTTTTTTGTTGTGATAAATGTAATTGTTCCTAAAATTACACTGCCAACAGTGACTTATTAATATATTTAAATTTATTACCCAAGTCAGCTAATATTTAATATAATGCATGCTTAAATGTCATACTTGTGTATTAAGAAAATTTAGTTCACATGATATTTTTGAGATTGTGTTGTAAGATGAAATACTTGAAAAGTAATGTCTTAAAGTGGGTAATTATTTTTTTTTGTGTACTCGTTTACGAAAAATTGCTAGTTTACAATTCATTTATATAAAAAATATATTGATTTGTGTGTTAATGTGGCAGCTATGCTGAAGCTCTAATGCACATGATTGATTTTAATATAAATATCAAGTGATTGGCTATTTTATTATTATTTTTTTTATTGAAAGGGAGTTAGTAATTTGAACAAAAAGGTCACTTTATGTATTTTTTAGATTTGTTTGTTTATATATTTTCTGTACAGTTTTGCAATATTTTTTCTGAATTAAACAATTTAAATGTTCAGTTATGCCTGCCTTTTTATACAAATATCAAACATGTATGTGTATTTTCGAGGGAGTGTTTATTTTAGTATGCTTAAATCCATAAACTTTCAATATATGGGAATATTGCAAGTTTATAAGTTTAACTGTATGTGTCTGATGTTAAAAAATATATTTAAAATATTCCTTGGATGAATTTGTATAGACTATTTTGAAATTATATTCAAAATTATTAAATTAGAAGTTAAAAAATGTATTTCAACTGTGTGTGAATTAAATTATCTTCCCTAATAATTGTACTTTTTAGATGTGATTTCTAAGACAAAATGTAGCATCTTTTGAACAACACTGTGCAAAAATTTAAAAAAATTGTTAACAAAAAAGAATTTATTTGCAAGTTTTATGAAATTTGGTATTTTGTACTATGATCCTGGAAAATAAACATTTCAATTTTTTTTTACTATAGCACCTTTGAAAAATGTAAATTCTTTATTTTCTTTTACTTCTGTAATATATCTATCCTTATTAATTAAATATATACAGATTATATTAAAATTGCCCTAACAAAATTACACATATATTTTAACATTATTATTTTTAAAAAGTATGCATGGTGAAATTTTATTTCCATCAAATTTATAATAAAACTAAATAGCATCAAAATAGGAATGATATTCTCTATTTAAATAATTAGGAACAATATATTATTCTATTAATTATAAATTTAATTTCAAGTTCCATCAAAATTGTTCTTTTCATTGGTGCATTAACAAGCTAAGTAATAAGTTTTTAATCTGTTAAAGCACAATTGGTTGTAAAAAGGTTAATGTGTTTGAAATATATTGTGGCAGAATAATATTGAGGAGTTTACATTCTTGTTTTAGGTCTCGATTTTGATAATTTTTTATTTTTTGATAATTCTTTTGTCTTTCACGAAGGCAGAATTTACTTTTAAGTTTTTGTCTAATAGGTAAAGGGATTATATATTTTGTTTTGCCCTTATTATTTTAACTGACTTATTAAATTTGTATTATGCACAGTTGTGTATATTTCCCTTAAATATTTTTTTGTTTAGTTTTTAATGAAAATCATAAATTTTCTCAATGTGTTATGGATATTGTTTCACCTAATAATCAAAATTATATGAAAAGTTATCATAATTGAATTTTTTATTATTGCAAAAAAAAAAGTTATGAACTTTACTGATTTGCATTGCTTTTTAAAACATTTTCTACAAATATTTACCATTTTGTATTGTATATGTGGTTGTTGAATGGTAAATATGAAGTACTGGTTGTAAATTTTCATGGTTTATTACTACTATTTTCTAAAATATTAAATTTCTCTGATATATAAATCCTTGTATGGTGCACGAGAAAAACGTTTAAACTATATTTGATTGATGGAGTTCCTATATTTTTGAGAAAAATGTCTTCCTTTCTATTGAATGTGATTATTGATTGCTGTTAAGGGGAAGGTGACTTAAAGAATAGGTACTTCAATCCAAAACAAATTTTATTTAATATTTATTTGTATAGCTTTTGTGCAAATTTGATATGAGATAACATATATCTGTAGATTCATATTTATCTGTAAGTAAGGAAGCAGAGAGATATTGCCCAGTCTTGTTTTTGAACATAAAGTAAATGTTAGTTTTTAAATTTAAAGGAATAATTAATTACATTCAGAGACTTAATATATCAACTCGATTAGATATCAGATTATATATGAGCTAAAAGGGGATCAGGTTATTCATGAGCTAAGAGGGAAAATCATAATATATGAGCTAAAGAGGGGAGATCAAGGTATGCATGAGCTAAGAGGAGGATCAAGTTATGCTTGAGCTAACAGGGGGAAAATTATAAATGTGATAATGAAGTATTTTTGAAAAATGACTAAATTAATTTTTGAATTCTATAACCAAAATGTTACATTGTTTATGTTAAGCATGGGGGAAAGTTAAAAATAAAGTTTTACACCTGCCTATAAAATACCTTAATATTTGTTAATGAGGTTGTTGAAATTTTTGGGGAGTTTCAGAAACATTAAGTAGTTTTTCTTTAATAAAAAGTATGAGTTTTGAAAAAATTTTTTTTTTTCTCTCAAAAACGAATTTTGAATAAAATTAATTGTGTGGTAATTTTTTTTAATCCACTTAAGAATTGTCTGACAGAAATTTTAAATTCTGTTGCAAGAGGAACCTGAATGTAAATAATATTTAGTTCTTATGTTTTGATTGATACTTTACTTCAAAAAATGATTGTTTTTTGTAAATTTTATTTTTATTGTGTTAAATGTTAAATTACAACAATTCTTTCCGAGTAGAGCTAAATATCAAAATATTTATGTAGATAAATTTTGCAACATGATTGTCAGGAACGTTTTGTCTATTAATTTATTCGATATTCAGGTTGAATATCAATCAAATCATTAAATATTATATATATGTATTATGTGCAACTTACTTTTAAAAAAGTATTGATTCTATTTTAACTAAATTTTTCTCTTAAATTTAGTTACAACAAATTTGTGTTCTGTATTCTTATTGTTAGAGATATTTTTGTTATTTTATATTAAAAAGATTATTGCGTTGTTGCGATTGTGCTAATTATGCTTTTGTTTTTTAATTTTCTTGCTCTGCTGCTATTTCTGATGATTCATTGTATCATCTGGATTATTTTTTTAATCAATTTTTGATTGTCATTTTGTTTATTATGTACTTTTTTAAAATATTAAAATGTGGTGCTGTTATCTACATAAAAAAAATATCATTTTAGGTTTTCTTGTATTTGTACTTAAGAATTCCTTTTAAATAAAATGCTTTATTATAGTAAACTATTTGTAATAAATTTTTAAATCAAACTTCTTTGGATTTCTTTTTTGTGTATTTACTATCTTTTTTTTCCAAAAGTTTAATACCATTAACTCAGTGCTCCTCAAACTTTCAATATTTGTGACCCAATTTTCAGTTATAATTTTCTTCCCCCCCCCTTCCCATAAAATAACAATGTATTGAATGCAATAATAATGTACTTAGACGCTAAAGCCACAATACGACCTCAGTTATAAACTATACAAATTATTAAGATAAGTATTAAATTTTATATATGTTACTTTTATATAAGTAATAGCAGTGGCGCACACAAGGGGGGGTGTCCTAGGTGTCTGGACACCCCCCAAAACCCTTGAGTTTTTTTCGATTGATAATGCTATATATATATATATATTTAATGTAAAATTTTACTAAGTACTTGTAATTAACAATTTATTTTATTAATTTATGCTAATTATTAATTCAATAATTTATTTTTTACTGTTTTTTGTTAACAAAATGGACAAAATTAGAAGAATCAATTGGTGTTGTCTTGAGGTATGATGCGAGTTGGGGGACTTTTGACCATGGACTCCCCCCTTGAAAATTTTTTATGTGCACTACTGAGTAATTTAGGATAAGTAGAGCAAACTTTTTCAAAGAAAGGTTTTATATTAAAAATTGACACTCTTAATTTCTTTTTCTATATTTATACTTTCCTTCCTTCCTCAGTAGCTTGACAGCCCAGGGTGGACCTTGGCCTTTTCAAGAAGCCTTTTCCAGGCTAGCTTTCCTGCTTGTGTTCTCCAATTCTTGGTTCTCAAAACTAGGAGTTCTTTTTCCAGGCCATCAATCCATATAAGATTAGGCCTGGCCTTTCTTTATGTCCCAATTGCTTGGGCATTGAAGACTTATATTTATACTTTATCTGTTTCTAATTTTTAAATTTGATTGATTGATTGATTTTGGGGTTTATTGGCGCAAGAGCCGATTTCGGCTATACTGCGCCAAACATTTGTTTTAATATCTGTGGTCTAGACGGGAAGAGAAAGAAAGAATGAATTGAATGACAAGAAAGAGGGTCGAAAATAGAGAAGGATCACTAGGGTACCCCGGGGTCGTGAAGCCCGTGTTTACCAAAGACAGTAAACCCCGTGGGAAAAGGAAAAGATCACTAGGGCACCTCGGGATTGTGACACCCGTACTCACCTAAAGAAGGTGAGCCCCCTGAGGGGTTTTTAAATTGGAACACACGGATAAAGTATAAATATAGAAAAGGAAATTGTGAATAAAGAGTGTCAATTCCTAATAAAAACCTTCCTTTGTTAAAACTTTGCTCTGCAAGAAGAGAAGAGTCACCAGTAATTATTAAACTTTTTCTTAAATTGGTATTGTTAAACTCTATCACAATTAATACAAAATGCATTATCACAATTATAAATTTATCTGTATATTTATATCAGTGTAAATGTGTATTTTATTTTTTATTGTATCAGAATGTATATTTTGTTTTGCTGCCTTTAAGTAAATATTACTTTTTTAAAAAATAATCCTTTATTCTCAATATCTTCGCCCCCCACAGGGGTTGCTCTAGGGCCGGACAAACCGGACCCCTGTCCGGGCGGTAAATTTTAGGAGTAGCATTTGGATCGAATTTGAAAAACATATATTTTTTTGTTACAAAAAAATTTGAAAAATTTTCTGAGATATTGCTGGGTGGGAATTTCATACTTCATTTAACGCATCTTATTTTTTTAAATTTTGTAATCAGTATATTTAACGACAGTTTTATTTTATATTGAAACTTGAAGGGTTCGAGGCGGAAGTATATGTTAAAGCATGGAATTTATTATATTTAACTTTCTCTCCAACCCGGAGTGAGGTCACAACGGACATTCCTTTCACGCTCACGATGTCTAGTGTCAGCTATCCAAAAGGGGACAAAGGTAATAAGCGGTTTTAATAGAGAGCCACAGGAAATGTTTTATTTTATCTTGAGTGTAGTCACTTGTTTATCTTGAGTGTGTTAACACAAACATATGGGATCCCCACCTATCAGTAGACTATTTTTCGAAGAAATTGGTCTGCTTAAAAATGGAAGACCCCCACATTTCACTGGTTTGAAATAATAAGTAACTTCTTAATTTCGAATTATTTTGAATTTTTTAAGGCTTAAAATAATATATATATATAAAGAGAGGGAGGGGGAGCGGCATTTTCTATTTTTGTCCCCCCCCCCACATAGAGTTATCACGCCCTGCATTGACATATTTACTTTATCAAATATAATTTTTTGGGGGATTGATTTCAGTTTAATTTTTTATGAAAAGTTTTATTGGAGATTTTTGATTTTTCTTGAAAGAATTTTTTTTACTATTGATTTTTTTGCAACTGCAACATTTTACAAAAACATTTACATTTAGTGTTTCGGTTTGGTATAGCTTTTAAAATGATTCACATAATGTGCAGTTAAGGCATCAGTACCTGTAATCATTTGTATTCCACTGTTTTTATTTTGTTTAACTTTAAATCAATTTTCTTCAAGATTTAGTATTGCAAATGGTTTGGACATTATTCTGTAAGGATAATTTTTATCTAGGCCATAAGGAAAAAATTCTCATCAAGCTCATTTTTTAATTATTAGTTTTTATGTCACAAAATACTAATGTTTATATTCCCAAACTTGTTGACATAGTTGTCCATTACAGTAAAAGTTACATATATGAATACATACAGTGGTGGCAAAAGGTCCTGAACACACTTGCCTAATTTTTCAGTTTGACTCAATTTTTCTGTATGTAATATATTATCACATTATCTTAACTATTGATATTGATTCTAATGGATTTTTCATGTGATTTTAAATTTGTTTATTATGAGTATAATAAGAATAATTATGTTCTCTTTCATAATGATTACTGGTGAATTACAGAAACTTTTCACATTTATCGGTATGTAATAAAATTATTTGATATTATGAATCACAGTGGTGCTTGTAAAATATATAACCTCGCTTCCCCTAAAAATCTTGTGGACTTTAACCACTAACGGCCTCTAATCACTAATAAAAAAAGTCACAGACTCGTGTTATGAGTCTCACCAGCGTGTCATGAGTTCCAACCCTGCTGCGTATGAGTCTTGTTGTGTGTGTGTGTGGGGGGGGGGGTTACACGTTACGTAGGTCGAGGCCAAAGTCCTCCCTTTTAGCGTTGTGTGGAAGTTTGGAGAGGGGGGGATTCGCTCAAGTGTCCTTTTTACTTGACCATGTTCCAAACTGTTTCAAAATTACGTGTTCTGTTGCCAATAGCTCTTGTGTTGCTTTATAGTGTGACGCTCGGATCTGAAGCCCAGTAACATGACCACTAGACAGAAGTGATCACCCCTGTCCGGAGGAAGTTACTGGCTTATTTAGGTATCGCCACAGTACTCCCCCACCAGTGAGTCGGTGGATAGGCGAACGAACGAGATATTTGTTGTTATGGCGAGCGTGGTAGCTGTTACTGTTAAGTGAGTCTGACGACTTTGCTTGCTATTCTTGTGGGTAGATGGCGCCACGACAAATCAGAAAGTTTATAATCCAGCCATGCTGGATTATAATCCGCGACACTTGGATCCGAAGCCCAGTAACATGACCACTAGACAAAAGTGATCACCCCTGTCCGGAGGCTGTTACTGGCTTATTTAGATACCGCCACACTTTAATAGACACTTTGGAAGTTATTATGATCAGGAGTTTCATGGCCTTTTATATAATAAATTACATTGGCTTGCCAATAATTTTTTTTCTGACCGGCACCTGAAAAAAATTGCCTATCTTTGTCTGAGTTACGGTACCGACATTTTAGAATTCTGCTTTGGACTGAGGCATGAGGTGATGAAAGATGTAGAATCTTTTCAAATAAAATGGATGGTATTTTAGAATAAAGTACGATCTATTATCCATCCGTATAAATTTTCGTGCTTCAGTATAGAGAACATAAGTCCAATTATTCCAAATTATTTCTTCTGCCGTAATTGAGATTCGAATTAAATAAATTACAGTTTTAAAAAAACAAAAACACCCGTCAAATCTGGAAATGGGATCTGGAATTAGACGCCAATTGCGGAATGGGTTCTGAAAATGGGAAATCGTTAGTCCTGATCAGGACAATGGAACAAAGTTATTAAATTATTGTTCTGTCATCGGTCCTGGACAGGTGAGCAAAATTTCGAATTAATCTAACCTTTTAAAGTGTGCCGAAATTGAGTTCAAAGATCCCGTTACATGCAAGGGAAGCTTATAAAAGGGTGTTAAAAACCCACAAGCCTATAAGTCGGTGCTTTGCCAATGGGACGTGATATTTATTGTAAAGTTTAAATGTGATAATTTGATAGAATTGTGTTTTTTTGTGCGATATTTTAAATCCATCCTATATACTAAATTATGATCTGATGGGTCTTGGATTAGAGATCCTCCGGTAACAGTGGCGTACATAAGAGTGGAGTTCAGAGATTCAACCTTCCTTACTATAGACCAGTGGCTGACTAACTTTTGCAAGGAAGAGTCAATTGTAAGGAAAACAAACTATCAAAGAGCCACATACGAGTACGCAGGAGAGGGAAAAAGGAGTCTGGTGGCAGTCACGCGATCAAGACTGGGACACTCAAATTAACATTTTCTTTAAAAATAGTAATATTTAAATAAAGATATACACACACGAAGTAACGTTTTCTATTTCTTCCAAAGCGGAGAACTTTCGAAGATATTTTTATTTCTGTGGGGTGAATGCAAGAACAACCTATGTCAAAATACTATATTGTTGGAATTAAAGAACCCAAGCGTGTTGCCGTTGTGAAAATAATACCGTTAGCAGTGGCGTACACAGACTAGATTTACGGGAGGGGCTTACCTTTAAAATAAATGTCGACGAAAGCGCCAAGGCTTAATCTTTATGGTAAAAATCAAAAACCTCTGGTGTATAGGAGGGATTTGAACCCCAAACCACACCTTTGTGTACGCCATTGACCGCTTAAACTTTATTCTGAAATTTCAGGTTTCCTCTAAAAAAAAAGTTGACTTTAATTGCGCCTGCATATAAGTCAAGTCAACTCAGGGGCGTAGCTACCACCGCATCAGCCGTATCAGTGATACGGAATCCCCTAGCTACAGGAGCCCCAATACATGTATGCAAAGGAAAATCGTAATATATGTTCAGGGGATCAAAAATAGGTTGTCCAAGAAATTTTGATATGAGACCCACTCAGGTCAAGCTACGCCTGTGTGTAAACTCTCTTTTTATTTATCCTTAAACAAGTCAAAAAATACGGAATGTATTTTTGTCACTTCTGTTGAGGGTTTATGTGTATCTCTGCTCATATTTAAAAGTGTTCCCAAACTTATGTATGGAAATTAGTAAACACAGTGGCGTAACGTACACCCCCGCACCGTGGGGGGCCCAAAGCCTGACTTCCACCCTTTGTAAAATCCAACTTGGGGCCCAAAGCCTAATTTTACAGGGTCCCAAATTTTCTCAGTTACGCCACTGAGTCAACATCGCAAGAAACCACTTTGAGGTGTCTTTCCAAGGCAGCATTTCTACCAATAAATTAGACTTTTATTGCATAAGAACAAATTTTAATATTTTCAATGATTATCAATACACTTTGTCAACGAAGAACATTTTAATACATAAATCTTAAACCAGTCAAATGTTTAATTTTTAGATGCAAATAAAATAAATATTTTCAATAGATAATTATAAAGGAGAAAGAAAAACAATTTTTAGTTGATAATATTTTTCCAATAATTCATACTAGTAGAAGTCTGAAGAGTCGCATCCGTCTATACAAAGTGCCGGGATTTGTCGACCCCTACCATAGACCAATAGATTTTCAATTCGGCTCTCTTCTACTTGGTTTTTTAGAATATAACCTTCTCTCCCCCCCTCCCCTATGAAAGAGTCTTCGTATGTCACTGTTCGGTAAAGATTTCATAGAGTATGGGCTGCATTACGTTATTTTCAATACACCTCAATTTGAACGAAATTGAAGCTCCGATATCCTCGCCATTGGATCAGGATTCAAAATTATGTGGTTCGTCGTAAGAAACCCGTTATATAGCTTTAGAGTATTATTGCGAGTAGATTATTGCCGTATAAATTAAGACATTATCACAGTATTTAATTGTTATTGGCCAACTCCTTTTACTTCCTTGGTCTTCATCCCTTACAGTCTTAAATTTAAAGGATATATCACTCTAAACTTCTTGTTTTGATCTTCCTTTGATCAGCTATTAATCTGTAAATGTATTAAATTTCTACTCCACACCTTTTATCGAATACCACCTTACTTCCATCTGTTGGGAATGAAGTTGTGAACTGACAAGTGTTTCCACAGTTTTCTTGACAGCAAAACTGACCCCTGTCGCAATCGTCATCTGAACAGCACTCGTTGATGGAACGGACGCATACCCATGTGTACCTTTTCGGACAGTAAGCTGAAAAGATTTAATCCCTGTTACCAGAAACCTGACAAGAATTCAGATTAATGAACATTATATATAAAGAAAGGCAGTGGCGTAACGTATACCACCGCAACCCCCTCATTGCGGGGGGGGCAGGGACTCTAGGGGCCCAAAGCTTGACTAACACTCAGTACATATTTGGGCTTGGGGCCCCAAACCTGAGTTTGCATGGGGAGGGGGCTCTAGTATTCTTTGTTACGCCACTGAAGAAAGGTATATCCAGGGACGTCTTAAAACTCTTTGAGACCCTGGGCCCAGAGAAATCTTAAGATTTTTGTAGTCTGGGCCCCTATGTAAGAATATAAGCCTGCCTGAGATCTTTAAAAATAGACAGTATATATATCATGCATTGTCAAATACTCGTTCAAACGGGCATTTGAAACAAATATATGTGCACGACACATTGTATGGTGCTCAAAAACTTAGGCTCAAACCGGTTCAACCAATGGCCGCATTTTGACTAAATTAGTTGAATGAATGTTTAGGCCAGGTTTCGACATGGACAACAGTCATCACATAATAATTAGTCTTACCACTTTTGCCAGTTGACATGCAGTTTTAAGTTCCACGTATTTTGAAGAATTGTACGGGAATAATATTTGTGTGATCACATTAAAATTATCTGGATCATGATCTTATTAAGAGGGAGTCGAGAATGCGTGAAACGAGGCTCCCTCCGAGAGCGAAACCCTGGGCCCGGGCCCGGTTGACCCTTGCCTTAAGACAGGTATGGGCAGATGTTTTCAAGATACGGGCTCTTTTTAATTTTTTTTCAAGGTGTTGCGGTCCATCTAGTGACGTAGGTGTAGTGAGCTAAAAGAAAGTGTACAATACAGTCGGACCTTCATTTTTCAAACTTCTATTTTACGAATTTCTCTATTTAGCGAACATTTCCCTGGAACCAAAAACATTTTCCGATTTTCTTCGTAAAATTACCTCCAAACAGCGAAGTGCATTTTCTATTTAACGAAATTTTCTCCTATGATTCGATTTTTTCCTCCGTATCTTTTAAAATACTGTATTTACTCAAATCTAAGCCGCACTTTTCCCCAATGTTAATACTACTGAAAATCGGGCGTGGCTTAGAATCGAAGAGGGAAAAAAATTGGTTGAATGGGGTATTTAGAGCAACTACAGCTTCATGCATGTATTTAAAAGTTTATAATACTGATAAACTATAATTAATGATTCACTTCTCATTAGTTTTCCTTTTAAATTTATTTTAATTTCGTAAAATTGGATATCGATAAACCATTTTAGACTATTTTTAAATTTTCACAAAATCTTGTTGAGAATTTGGGGAACGGCTTAGAATCGATGGCGGCTGAAATTCGAATAAATACTATATTTCTGAACATTCGTATGATTATTAGGTCCTAGGAAAGACCCCAAAATATCTTGCCAATCCACCGGTCGATCGCGATCGACTTAATGCCCACCCCCGGCTTTAAGACATCTCTGGGTATATCTTAAGTCTATATGTAATTTACAGAATTCAATCTTTATCCCATGGGATTTTACTATTCTTATGACACATCTCAATGATCTTTCCCTGTGTTTGACCCAGTGTTCCCCTGCTATTTGGGGCTCTAGAAGATGATTTTAAAATTGCACCCATTAGTCTAAATGTCATTGCCGGCATTATTTGATGCAAGGAAAAAGATGAAGCAAAAGTCGAATTTTGCAAGAAACTACAATTTGGACAAAATAAAAAACAATGCCCTTTCTAAGAACATGCAGGTTTTCCTCTTTCAGATAACACCATTTTAGCTTTCAAAAGAACGAAATATAGAATTTTCACCCACCACATTTTACTTGTGAAAGTGCCTTTGCAAAAGAAATAACAGACTCTGGCGTACAAACACAAATAACCATCTTCCCAAAGTCTCTACAACTGTTAGCATATGCAGATGATATAAACATAGTGAGAAGAATAAGACCAGCGATTGTTGATGCGTTTGTACTGTCGAAGTGGCATCAAAAAATGGGTTTGATTGTCAATGAAGAAAAGACAAAATTTGTGACAGTTTCAGACAGGAACTTGTGTGAATCAGGGACTACTGACAATAAATAATTATATTTTTGAGGAGGTTTGGCAATTCAAGTACTTAGATACAATTGAAAATAACAACAATGATATGACGATCGAAATTGAAAATAGAACCAACATAGCTAATATATTTTACTATAGGGTTTGAGAAATCAATTTAAATCCAAATTTATCAGCAGGGAAACAAAAGTACAACTATACAAAACACTTATAAGACCCATAGATTTATATAGCAGTGAATGCTGGATGAGGAAAACTTATTGAGATTTGAACGAAAAATATTGAGAAGAATTTTTGGAGCAGTGAAGGAAAATGGGGTCTGGAGAATACTTTACAATTTTGAATAACAAAGGAAGTACAGAGAATCAAATTTAATTAAAGTACTCAAGGCTTTTTTCACTACTATGATGGCCATATATTCAGGTATGATGTCAGCAACCCAATTAAGCAAACAACGTTTTTGAAACCAGAAGGCAAGAGAAGAAGAGGCAGAACCTGTACAAGACGGCTGGGCAATATAGAACAATGCTTGTGAAACATCGGTGTAAATAGATGGAAAACATTAGCAATAAACATATCAAGATAGTTTTAACCAATTGAGACAGCCTTGGCTGGAAATCGGCTATCGTGCTTGTGAAGAAGAAAAAAGTTATTTCAAACATAGAACCCTGCAGTAGCTTATAGATACAGTGGAGGAAGATTGTTTGGTCCTTGGAACTAAGAAATTGGATGAGTTTGGGTGCCAGTAGAGGTGATTAGAAACGTCGGTTTCAAAAGACCTTGGCCCTTACTGGACTGTCACACCATAGATGATATGTATGAAGAGCTTCCTACTATTAATTCTAATTTTCAGTGCAATTTGCAAGTGTAACGAGAATTAATGTTTTATTTGGAAGCATGATCCATTTTATGAAAATTAATTAATTAATTAAAATAAAGCTACAATATTCATTCATTACCTCAATATGACAGTCAGCGCATTAAGATTTGCTTCAGACAAGTTAATTTCTTTGCAAAAATGTATTATTTTACTAAGGAGTATTGACAGATTTTATCGGAAATTAGATATTCATTTTATACGAGTTATAAGTCAAAAAGTGGTATTACTTTGAAATTGTTGCCAGTCTCTCTTATTTAGGTTCAGAAATTAACAATAGAAACGATTTTACTACTGAAATCTAAAAGAGAATTACCATGGCTAATAGATGTCTTAATAAAATACGAAAATATATGAAATCGAATTTAATCAAAAGAAAAACAAAGGTTCTATTGTATTAAAGTCTCTTAAGATCAGTATTAATTTATGCACGTGAAACTTGTTTCATGTCTCGAGTAGATGAGAACATGATAAGTATCTACGAAAGGCAGATTTTAAGATTTATTTTTGGAGGAATTCAAGAAAACGGAACATGGCGAAGAAGATCAAATTTCGAGCTCTATTAATTATATAAATAATCTGACATTGTTAACTTCATCAAAATACAACGAATTAAATAGGCAGGTCACGTTGTCAGAATGGACGAAGACCGCACCACTAAAAAAGTCTTCAATGCCTAACTAATTGGCAAACGAAGAAAGGGTAGGTCACACTTAGATCGAATGAGGCCCTGGAAAAAGATCTCCTAGTTTTGAGAACTAAGAATTAGAGAACGCTACCAGGAAGAAGGCTAGCCTGAGAAAGGCTTCTTGAGAAGGCTAAGGCCCACCCTGTGCTGTCGAGCCACTGAGACAGAAAAAATAAGTCAGAAAGTAAAGGGACTTTTTCAATTACTCTTTCTTAGGTTTGGCCACAGTGATAATATCCAGCGCTGAATGAGGGATAGTTAGCAATACTTCCATACAATGCATCACTCGTCTTCCCGCATAGTTGTTGGGGGTATAGCAGACCGTTCAACAATGGCAGCTTTATTGTCGCTCCGCACCAAGGACAGTGATTTCCTTTTTATTTGCGGAAAGTGTGGAATGTGCGGAAATTATTTGTTCCATATAAGAGCAATATGGTGACAGTTATTTATCGCGAAGCAAGATGATTTAATAACTGTATACTGACTGTCTCAAACAGCAGAGACGCCCTCTAACAAGCACTCAAATTCAGTACGGGTCAAGTGAGGAAGGAAGGAAATCGCTACGAAAAGCAGTCTATGTTTTCGTCCTCAATTTTGTTATGCTATTTCTTGTTCGTGTAACTTTTCCCAAAATAAAGAAAATAATTGTTATTCTAACCCCGAATGTGTCATATTTTGGTTTAGTTTTAAATGTCAACGATAAGCTAATATATTTTCTGTATGCATGTTTATGAAAATACAAGAGAAATTAATTTTTGCATTTTATATTAATACAAATGCAATATTTTATAATATATAAATAAAATTCTTACCTTCATGGGATGCACTGGCAACCATAAACATTAAAGCAAGTAGAAAAGCAATTTTCATTTTTCTGAAAAAAGATAAAGATATAATTACAATATATATACATATGTGTGTGTGTAAAAAAATAAGTCATTTCCACATATTTTTTGGATTAAATTTAGTCATTCTAATTCCTCCTTTATCTAATCGAGATTCACAATGAGATAAGAACCAAAAACTAATTCCATCGTTACTTTCAGTAAATTACAAGTGAATATTATAATTATCTGAAAGTATTGTACTTTTTGAATAACATTTTAATAGTTATAGTTAGTCCTTTCATTTTAGTATTCAGTTTTTAATTTTAGATATAATTGGCAACAGTAGCGTGCACATACTTCTCTTATGCAGGGGGGGGGGGGTTACATTCCAAAAAACACGTAGACGTAAGCGTGAAAGGGTGATTTTTATGGGGAAAATAAAAAATTTGTTAGTTTATTAGGGGGGAGGGTTAAGCCCCCAAACCCTCCCCTTGTGTACGTCAGTAATTGGCAATACCTTATTCCAAAATTTCAAAATTCTCCTCTCCTTCCATTTTCTACACAAATCATAAGGTCCGAGTGGAGTTGATTGCTCTTCAATTTATCAAAATCTAAATTTTTCTTTTTTGTTATTTGTTAAAACAGTGCTTCTCAGCTAGTGTTCATACAAGTTTTGAATGACTCCATAATTATGAAAAATTAATTTTATTTATAATTAATTTTATAATTTTTTTCATAAAAATATTAATTTTCAATCAATTTAATTTATGTTTTCTTAAACATTTATTTTATTACGAAAGTTTAAATGTATACTGAATAATTATATCATTAACAAAGTAATAATTTCCTTTTTTTCAATACTCAAGTACTAACGCCTTAAGTTGAAGATAGTAAATATAGTAAATATATTACAGGGTGTCACGAAACTCAATGTTAAGCAGACACAGGGTACAAGAGGGTTATGGGGAAAATAAAAAAAAATTCCCAATCACTTGGTTAACTGATGACTAGCATATTTTTGAAAATGTTGAAAATTGACTTCATTAGGTGCTGCAACCACAAATTTCAAAATTTTACTTATTGTTATTTTTTTAATGTGATCCGTGTTTGTTATGGATAGAAAAAGGCTAGCGTTGTTCCATTTTGGCATCTTAACCCGGCACTTCACGCACAGGGTATGTCATACGCACTGCCTGACTATTTTTCAACACTCCATCTAAACCTTTTTTGGGTGGCCGCGGTAGCTAAGTGGTCAAGGTATCGGATCATGGCAGGCATGTTATGAGTTCGACCCCAGTACCACTGAAGACCCACCATGTAGGGGAGCGATGCACGTTAAATCTGTCAAGAGCTCAAACGTCCTCCCGTTGGTGTGGTGTAGTAGTTAGGAGAGGGGTGCTAGCTCAGGTGTCGTCTTCGTCACTTGACCATGGTTCCAAATTACGAGGTCCGTCTCCAAAATCCCTCGTGTAGTTGAACAGTGCGACGTTAATATTCACTCACTAAACCTTTTTTAGAGAATGAATAGTTTCTCGTGAGGCTGACTTTAAGGTCATATCATTTGAGGGGCTTTAGCTTGTAGGCGAATTCTAAATATATATTTTTGGATACCGCCTCTTCGGGTATGTCATACCCTGAGTGTGAATCGCCGTTACAGTTCTAAATGCATGGGCACGCTTTAAAATCTTTCTTATGCAATATCGTATTATTGTAGTTATGATGAAGAAATGCGATATTTAAGTAATTTAATAGATACAGTATTTAAAAGTTTTAGTACAACAGTATTTTCGAATGAAGAAAGTCTCTCTGAGGGGATGATGAGGAAAAATCGAATGATGAAGAGGATAATAGCAAGTAGGATTCCTCTACTGAAATCAATCCAGATAATTTAACTGATAAAACAATTATCGTCCTTAGTAAAATGACCACATCATATTCAATGGCTAGAAAATGTAATCATTAGCCTATGACAATATTTCTTGTGTTGTTGAACGTTGCGATAGTAAATGCGCAAATTATTTTGTTAAGTAGCCAGAAACCACTTACTAAAGATTGAACCAGATGCTGATTTCTGAAATGTTTTGAATTTCGATGTACGTAAGAATATAAAGAAAATAAAAAGCAACAAGCAATGCTTCTACGGAATTAAAAAAAAATTATTCAGTGAAACATTGCACTCACTCGCGATAAAGATTAAAGGAGTGTATGAACAATGCACTGAATGCCCTAATAAAAAGAACAAAAAAAAACCCCCTAAAATTTCGTGAGAAAAGTGTAACAAACATTGTATTTCCTTTTTCAAATTTGTAAGCAAATTTTATGGTAAAAACAGAATGTAAACACTCTTGGGTATGAGGTACACTGTGAGTAAAATTAAAGTCTTTTTTTTCGCTCGAGGAATGCCGGGTTAACAAATGGGCCATCTTTTGAAAAAATTGCATCTGCAATATTTTTCTTTTTATGAAACGTCAAAAGTTAGGTGCCATCATTTTCTCAAACCCCGATCTCAAAGTTTTTTTAGCCCGATTTGTGTGACTATAATTAATAGTATGGCTATGTAAAGTCACATTGACGAAAAAAAAATTGTTGTATAATTTGTGGTGACTGTACCTAATGGTATGATAAAGGTCGTCAATTTTCCATATTTTCAAGAATGTGTGCTAGTCCTCACTTAATCAAGTAATATGGAATGCTTTAAATTTTTTTACCAGAACTGATGTGACCAGATTGTGATGACATATTTAAAACACATTAGAAGACAAGGTATCCGACTACCCTAAAATTGTGAATTGTGCCAAAAATTGACAAATTTTTTATGGCTTTAGTTTAGGGGCCATCTTATTAGCTTTATAAAAATACCAAGTTTATTATTTTCCATCCCCTAGAACAAAAACTACAAGTGTTTTTGTAAAAGCAGATGCTTTTACTTGAACCAAGATGTCATTCTTTAAAACGCGTTTTACTCGAAATGTGGTTTTCTGAAAATAATCAAACGCGCGCGAGAGAGAGAGAGGGGGGAGAGGTCAGCGATTGCTAAATAAGTTTTGAAAATGATAAACTTAAATGTTTTGTGTATGTTCTGTATAATATTAGAAATCTTTTAGCCTTAAAATTTATCAATCACTTTTTTATTACAAAATTTACAGTCCCTTATGTGAATAAATCACTGTTTTTTTAAGCAATTTCATATAATAACTGAGATAAAATGCTCTAGTTTTTGTAAAAATAAAAATATCTCTCATCCTGGGTCATTTCAAAAATGAATAATATAGCAACACATTAGATTAAAAAAATTGAAAATTTGTTCATAAACCTTTGGTACAGAACGGACCACGTTTATGCTATTTTTTGTCCATTTTCACCAGATTTTTCCCATTTTAGTAATAATAATTTCTTTTTCTCTTCTTAATTTTAGCACATTTTTCTTAAAATGCTCTAAAGAAATCTAAAAATAACAAAAAGTCCCCATATCTCCTTTAAAAAAAAAAAAGTTGTCGCAACCAGTCGGATACCGTAAGTGGACGGAAAAAAATCATTGGTTTTAAAACCTAAATCATTTTGCGATTAACATTCCTAATTATAAAGTATGTATCTATAAAAATCCTCTTAAAATGTATCATTTTCATAAAAAAAAAGAAGGAAGCTTACCTTTCAGTCTTTGCCACAGTAATTTGTTTGAAATGTTACGATTCGTTTTAATCTCTATGATTCTTTTTAAAGTATGAGAGAAATATATATTTTTTCCCATCAGTGTGTCAACTAGCAACGTATATTATATAAATCATTTGTGTATTGTTCAACTATTCGCTGATTTCGCTTTTTTTCATCATTCCTATGTTATTTGATAGTAAGGATTAGTGAAACGAATGCTGTAAGAGCTATTGCAAAGAATGAGTTAAGCTGTCATGTAATTGTTCAAAACAATAGGTTAAGGTCTTTTTCCTTTCATTACTTTAATGTCATGCACCCAAACTTTTTATGCATGAGCAAAAACGTTCGATTGGTTTTCTTTCACAACATTCTTTGATATAGCATAGAGGTCTTGAGCCCTTGGTACGGAGGCCACGAATGGCTCGCTGACGGCATCGTAGTGGCCCTTCATTTGAATTTGAGCAATTTTAAAGAAAAATTGCCTTGTCTGTTTTTTGTCGTAAAAATTGCCATTTTTAATGTTATTCTTGATACTTAAAACACTTCACTGATGTGTTTGATACCCATTTAATATAAAGAGGGCAGTAGAGGGCGTTTAACGTCATTCTCCGTGGAGTATAAAATAAGTAACCAAAGTTTGTTTGAGTGTGCTGAATCGTTTACAAAGGAAGCGCTGAGGTAGACATGCCATTACGCCGTTTTAGAAGACAATATGAGCAGCTGTCGCAGTTTGAGAGGGGGAGAATCATCGGCATGATGGAAGCCGAGTAGCTCATCAATTCGGCCGCTCTGATTGTGTTGTGAGGAGGTGTTGGGACAATGGATCCGAGAGATGTCATTTACACGAAGACCAGGCTCACACAGGACACCCTCGACAGACCAGTCGTTGGGAAGACCACCACATCGTAAGAAATGCACGCGTTCAGCCAACTGTTTCACCGGCCGCCATCCAGGCACAGGTAGCACCTTCACTGGGGACCCCTATGTCTTCTCGAACCATACGAAGGCGCCTGGCTGAAGGACATTTGGCATCGCGGTGCCCATTACGTGTGCTGCCCTTAACGCCCACTCATCGACGCCTCCGTTTGGAGTGGTGCCGCGCACGAGGAAATTGGACTGCAGTGGAATGGAGTCTCTCAGGTCGTCTTTAGCGACGAACCCAGATTCAATCTCAGGAGTGATGACAATCGTGTTCGTGTGTGGAGATCCCGTGGTGAACGCCTCAATCCTGCCTTTGCTTTACAACGACACACCGCTCCCACAGCTAGGTTTATGGGGTGTCATTGCCTAAAATACAGGGTCACCCCTAATATTGATCCGTGGCACCATGAGAGCCCAGTGGTATGTCCATGACATCCTGCAACCACATGTGTTGCCATTCATGCAACGGTTCCCAGGAGCCATTTTTCAACAAGACAATGCTCGGTTTCACACGGCAAGGGTGTCACAAGACTGTCTTCGCACTGTTACTACCCTTTCTTGGCCTGCCAGATTCCCAGATTTGTCTCCAATCGAGCCTATCTGTGATCATTTGGGACGGCGAGTTTGGGCATGCCACAAGTTTGAACGAACTAGAGGCAAGGTTACAGCAAATATGGAACGGAATGTCTCAAGAGATCATACAAAACTTGTATGCCTCAATGCCCCATTGTATTGCATCGTGCATCCGCGCTAGAGGGGGTTCAACAGGGTATTAAATCCTCTGTTTTTTTTGCCTTTTTCTCTGAAATAAATGATCCTTTTTCTTTGATTTTCTAATCATTTACTTATATCAAAGTAGTCATTACTTATGTAAAATTTCGTTTCATTTGACGACTTCTTCTTCGTGCGCTAATTTTTAGCGCGTTTTTCATGTAGTGTAAAAAAAAAGTGCTATTAGGACGCAAATTTCGTCTTCGTCCTCGTCTTCGTCTTCGTTCCATATTTTGTCGTACCTTTTTCTCAGCCTATAATTAACCGATTGACCTCGGGTTTTTGGCATTTGGTCGCATTTGTGCCCTAGATGAGCCGAATTATATTTAAATTTAATAATTTTAATTTTTTTTTTAAAAAGTTGTTTTTTTTAAATTCCCCCCCCCCTTTTTTTTTAAGTATAGTACTACTTTTTGTTAGTAAAAAGTTCATTAGTTGTATTATTGTAAAATACAACATGTGAAAAACGCCCTAAAATTACTTGGCCATGCCAATGATTGATATCTTGTTTTCTTTGCCATGTACCAGCTAAGCCTTCCTAAAATTCTGAAGCCCTAATACAAGTTAAATTATAGTAGGTGATTTAGTTTTAAACTGTAGACAAGCTCATTTTAAAGTTGCTTCCATTAACTATTAAACTGCCCATCTGTTCAAGTATGAAACCCATGTTGGGTGAGTGAGTGAGTGTGTGTATTAACATCACACTTTAAAGAAACACGAGGATCTATTGGCGACGAATCTCACAAATTTAAACCTCTGTCAAATGACAAAAACGACACCTGAGCTGAACTCAATTCTCCGAACCTCTGTCAAATGACAAAAACGACACCTGAGCTGAACTCAATTCTCCGAACTTCCACACCATGCCAAAAACTACGTTGGGTCAGTGAGCAGTGGCGTAACGTGCACCCCCGCAACCCCCGCATTGCGGGGGGGGGAGCAAGGTTTCTAGGGGGCCCAAAGCCTGACTCAGGCCATAAACGTAATTTTCTCAAAATTCCCTTCACATTTTTAGCGCGTTTTTCACGTAGTGTAAAAAAAAGCGCTATTAGGACGCAAATTTCGTCCTCGTCTTCGTCTTCGTTCCATATTTTGTCGTACCTTTTTCTCAGCCAATAATTAACCGATTGACCTCGGGTTTTCGGCATTTGGTCACATTTGTGCCCTAGATGAGCCGAATCATATTTATATTTAATAATTAAAAAAAAAATTTAAATTTTTTTTTAAATTAATTTTTTTTTCTTAAGTATATATATATATTTTTAAGTACTATTTTCTGTTAGTAAAAAGTTCATTAGTTGCATTATTGTAAAATACAACATGTGAAAAACGCTCTAAAATTACTTGGCCATGCCAATGATTGATATCTTGTTTTGTCCATGAATGTATATAAAGTAAAATTATTAAGAGTTAGACGAGAGAAACTCGTTGATTGATTAATTAATTAATTTATAAATTCATTAACTGACAGTTTGTCAAGAAGATATTTGAATTAGATTAAAATCGACTTGAAGTCGATTATTTGAGATAGGAAGTTACGATTATTTTTCCTAACGTATCTATATACATAAAGGAGAAAAGCGACTCACTGACTGACTGACTAATCACGATATCTCTGGAACTATTCAACCTACAGACTTGAAATTTGGTAGACATGTTCCTTTCATAAAGTAGACATCAGCTAAGAACGGATTTTCCAAAATTAGAAACGCAAGGGGCGTGACGGGGGGTTAAGGAGCGTTATAAATAATTGTTTCCATGCTTAAACTACTCAATGTACAATTTTGAAATTGGGTAAGCAGATTCCTTTCATACAGTAGAGATCCGCTACAAAATAAGTTTGTTGAAAATCGACACCCAAGTGGCGTTGCAGGGGCTTAGGGGGCATTATAGATAATTATTTCCATTTTTAAACTACTTGACACACTGTCTTTAAATTTGATAAATAGATTCCTTTCGTAGAATAATGATCAGTTAATAAACGGGTTTTGTGAAAACAGACTTCTAAGTGGCGTTGCAGGGATTAAGGGGCGTAATAGATAAATATATCCGTTTTTAAACTACTTCACCTACCTGCTTGAAAATTGGTAGGTAAGTTTCTTTCATGCAGTAAATATCCGCTACAAAATGGGTTTTGGGAAAATTGAACCCCAAGGGTTGTTGCGGGGGTGGGGTGGGGGTTTAAGGGGCGTTATTGATAATTAATTTTTTTTTTGCATTTTTAATTTATTGGACGCACAGTCTTCAAATTTTGCTAAGCAGATTCCTTTCATAGAGTGCCATTCCCCTACAAAATGGGTTTTGTGAAAACAGACCCAGAAGTATCGTTGCGGGGGCTCAAGTGGCGTTATAGATAATTATCCCCATTTTTAAACTATTAGACGTACAGTCTTGAAATTTGATAAGCAGATTCCTTTCGTAAAGTAGAGAACCGCTACAAAATGGGTTTCTCGAATATCAACTACCAAATTTAATTTCGGAAGATTAAGAGGCGTAATCGATAAATATTTCCATTTTTAAACTATTTGATCATCTTGTTTGAAAATTGGTAGGTATGTTCCTTTCATGGAATAGAGTTTCTCTAACAAAGAGTAAAACGAAAATTGAACCCCAAGGATGGTTGAGAGGGGTCAAGAGGAGTTACAGAAAAAAATTCCTGTTTTTAATTGTTAGACCCAAATACTTGAAATTTGTTAAGCATGTTTCTTTTGTTGAATAGGGATCCTCTAAGAAAGTATTTTAAGCAAATCAAGTTCTGGGGGGCTTTCAGGGGGTTACTGGGACGTATTGACAAAAAAAATTCCTTTTTTCGAGCTACAAGGACTGTAATAATGAAATTTGGTTTGCATTTTTCTTTTGTTGAATTGAAATCCGCTAAGAGCGGTTATTTTGGAAAAAGGCTCTCAACGGGATTACGGGGATATTGATAGTAAAACTTTTGTTTTTTTCTGTTAGATTTAGACTTGAAATTTGGCTTGCATGTTCAATTTACGGAGTAGAGATCCACCGAAATTTGGTTTTGCGGGAATCCACTTGGTTTTTGGGTTACGAAAGAGCAAACATCATTCTATACTTCAATTTTAGAGATTTTTAGAAAATACAAATTAGATGAGTTCTGCCCTTTTTTTTTTATCAACAGGCGACAGTTAAAGGTTTAAGTATATTCTTCAATACAATTGATTCTTAATGCTAGGACTTAGATATCAATAATTTATCTATATATATAAAGGAGAAAAGCGACTGACTGACTGACTGACTGACTGACTGACTAATCACGATATCTCCGGAACTATTCAACCTACAGACTTGAAATTTGGTAGACATGTTCCTTTCATAGAGTAGACGTCAGCTAAGAACGGATTTTCCGAAATTCGAAACGCAAGGGGCGTTAAGGGGGTTAAGGGGAGTTATAAATAATTGCTTCCATGTTTAAACTACTTGATGTACAATCTTGAAATTGGGTAAGCAGATTCCTTTCAGAGAGTAGAAATCCGCTACAAAATGAGTTTGGTAAAAATTGATCTCCAAGTGGCGTTGCAGGGGCTTAGGGGGCGTTATAGATAATTATTTCATTTTTTAAACTATTTGACGCACTGTTTTTAAATTTGATAAATAGACTCCTTTCGTAGAATAATGATCAGTTACAAAACTGGTTTTGTGAATACAGACTTCTAAGTGGCGTTGTAGGGGATTAAGGGGCGTAATAGATAAATATATCCGTTTTTAAACTACTTCACCTACCTGCTTGAAAATTGGTAGGTAAGTTTCTTTCCTGGAGTAAATATCCGCTACAAAATGGGTTTTGGGAAAATTGACCCACAAGGGGTGTTGCGGGGGCGGAGGGTTTAAGGGGCGTTATAAATTCCGATTTTTAAGTTACTAGACGTACAGTCTTGAAACTTAGTAAGCAGATTTCTATTCATAGGGTAGAGATACGCTACAAAATGGGTTTCGTGGAAATTGCGCCCCAAGTGGCGTTGCGGGACTTAAGGGGCGGTATAGATAATTATTTCCATTTTTAAACTATTAGACGCAGTCTTTATATTTGATAAATATATTTCTTTCATAGAGTAGAGATCAGCTATAAGAAAGTTTTGTGAAAACAGTCCTCTAAGTGGCGTTGCATGGGATTAAGTGGCGTAATAAATAAATATTTTCGTTTTTAAACTACTTGACCTACCTGCTTGAAAATTGGTAGGAATGTTTCTTTCATGGAGTAAATATCCTCTACAAAACAGGTTTGGGGGGAATTGACCCCCAAGGGGTGTTGCGGGGGTGGGGGTTAAGGGGCGTTATAAATTCCGATTTTTAAGTTATTAGATGTACAGTCTTGAAACTTAGTAAGCAGATTCCTCTCATAGGGTAGAGATACGCTACAAAATGGGTTTCGCGAAAATTGCCCCCAAGTGGTGTTGCGGGACTTAAGGGGCGTTACAGATAATTATTTCCATTTTTAAACTATTAGACGCACAGTCTTTATATTTGATAAATAGATTTATTTAATAGAGTCAGCTATAAGAAGGTTTTGTGAAAACAGACTTCTAAGTGGCGTTGTGGGGCATAAGTGGCGTAATAGATAAATATTTTCGTTTTTAAACTACTTGACCTAGCTGCTTGAAAATTGGTAGAAATGTTTCTTTCATGGAGTAAATATCCGCTACAAAACAGGTTTGGAGAAAACTGACCCCCAAGGGGTGTTGCAGGGGGTTAAGGGCAGATATAAATAATTATTTCTATTTTTAAACCATTAGACTCATAGTCTTGAAATTTGGTAAGCAGATTCCTCTCATAGGATAGAAATACACTATAAAATATGTTTTGTGAAAATCGACCCCTAGGTGGCGTTGCGGGGGTTCAAGGGGCGTTATTGATAATTTTTTTGCATTTTTAATTAATTGGACGCACAGTCTTCAAATTTTGCTAAGCAGATTCCTTTCATAGAGTGCAATTCCCCTACAAAATGGGTTTTGTGAAAACAGACCCAGAAGTGGCGTTGCGGGGGCTCAAGTGGCGTTATAGACAATTATCCCCATTTTTAAACTGTTAGACGTACAGTCTTGAAATTTGATAAGCAGATTCCTTTCGTAAAGTAGAGAACCGCTACAAAATGGGTTTTGCGAATATCAACTACCAAGTTTAATTTCGGGAGTTTAAGAGGCGTAATCGATAAATACTTCCATTTTTAAACTATTTGATCATCCTGCTTGAAAATTGGTAGACATGTTCCTTTCATGGAATAGAGTTCCTCTAACAAAGAGTGAAACGAAAATTGACCCCTAAGGATGTTTGCGAGGGGTCAAGAGGAGTTACAGAAAAAAATTCTGTTTTTAATTGTTAGACCCATATACTTGAAATTTGTTAAGCATGTTTCTTTTGTTGAATAGAGATCCACTAAGAATGTATTTTAAGCAAATCAAGTTCTTAGGGGGTGTGCAGGGGGTTACTGGGACGTATTGACAAAAAAAATTACTTTTTTCGAGCTACAAGAACTATAATAATGAAATTTTGTTTGCATTTTTCTTTTGTTGAATTGAAATCCGCTAAGAGCGGTTATTTTGGAAAACGGCTCTCAACGGGATTACGGGGATATTGATAATAAAACTTCTTTTTTTATGTTAGATTTAGACTTGAAATTTGGCTTGCATGTTCAATTTACGGAGTAGAGATCCACCGAAAATTGGTTTTGCGGAAATCCACTTGGTTTTTGGGTTACGAAAGAGCAAATATCATTCTATACTTCAATTTTAGAGATTTTTAGAAAATACAAATTAGATGAGTTCTGCCCTTTTTTTTGCGACAGTTAAAGGTATAAGTATATTTTTCAATACAATCGAATTCTTAATGCTAGGACTTAGATATCAATAATTTATACACATATATATAAGCAGTAAAAATTTATAAAACATCATTGTAATACCCAGCGCGAAGCGGGCGGGTAACAGCTAGTATATATATATATAATTAAAGTAAAAAAATCATATAAAATCATAGTAATTATAACCTTAATATTAATTTACAAAAATTTAGAACTCTCGTAGATTTAGTCTTAAAAGAAAACTACATTAATTTTAATGGTTCTCTGTACAAACAAATTAAAGGTTTGTCTCAAGGTGGCCCTGCTAACAATAGTTTGACTAACTTATATTTACACCTTTACAAATATAAATATACTAGCTGTTACCCGCCCGCTTCGCTGGGTATTTCGTGATGTTTTATAAATTTTTGTGGGTTATATATATATATATATATCTATACAAATAAATAAAATTGAAGTGTCTGTTTGTAATTTCAAATTAGCAGCTTTTTACTTAATGCACTAAAAGTATATACGGTACTCATAACAAAAAACCAATTTTTAAAATTTTTGTCTGTCTGTCTGTCTGTCTGTCTATCTGTCTGTCTGTCTGTCTGTCTGTCTGTCTGTCTGTCTGTCTGTTTGTTCCGGCTAATCTCGGAAACGGCTGGTGCGATTTTAAAAATTCTTTCACTAATGGAAAGCTACATTAACGGGGCGTAACATAGGCTATATTTTATTCCCGTATTCTTACGGGAACGGAAACTATACGGGTGAACGTGAAACTGAATGCCAAGATGAACGCCAAATTGAACGCCAAGCTGAGCTAATGAAGTCGTTGTTTTGGTTACTGGCGACCGATGCTCTTCATGAGACATAACAGTGTTACGCGCACATGATAATACGCTGACACGTGCCATAATTTTTTTTTTATGATAGTTATCTCACTGTTCAGTTAAGTAGAGCATCGGCTGTTTCGGATGCACTTTTAAAAATAATAAATCAAGGCTTCGAAAGCAAAAAGCAATGCAAGAAACAAAAAATTCATAAGTTTTACGGTTAGTTTTAATCCTTTCTTTTTTTTTTATTTACATTTTTAGTCACATTTAAACAATAGTTATTATAATCCCAATCTATATCTATACAAATAAATAAAATTTAAGTGTCTGTTTGTAATTTCAAATTAACAGCAATTGTTTGCGGGGGCGGGTGTTTAAGGGTGTTAGAAATTCCGATTTTTAAGTTATTAGACGTACAGTCTTGAAACTTAGTAAGTAGATTCCTCTCATAGGGTAGAGATACGCTACAAAATGGGTTTCGTGAAAATTGCCCTCAAGTGGCGTTGCGGGCCTTAAGGGGCGTTATAGATAATTATTTTCATTTTTAAACTATTAGACGCACAGACTTTATATTTGATAAGTAGATTTCTTTTATAGAGTAGAGATCAGTTATAAGAAGGTTTTGTGAAAACAGACCTCTAAATGGCGTTGCGGGGGATTTAGTAGCGTACTAGATAAATATTTTCGTTTTTAAACTACTTAACCTCCCTGCTTGAAAATTGGTATGAATGTTTCTTTCATGGAGTAAATATCCGCTACAAAACAGGTTTGGGAAAAATTGACCCCTAAGGGGTGTTGCGGGGTGTTAAGGGCAGATATAAATAATTATTTCTATTTTTAAACTATTAGACGCACAGTTTGAAATTTGGTAAGCAGATTCCTCTCATAGGATAGAGATACACTACAAAATGTGTTTTGTGAAAATCGACCCCTAAGCCGCGTTGCGGGGATTCACAGGGCGTTATTGATCATTTTTTTTTTTGCATTTTTAATTTATTGGACGCACAGTCTTCACATTTTGCTAAGCAGATTCTTTTCATAGTGTGCAATTCCCCTACAAAATTGGTTTTGTGAAAACAGACCCAGTAGTGGCGTTGCGGGGGCTCAAGTTGCGTTATAGATAATTATCCCCATTTTTAAACTATTAGACGTACAGTCTTGAAATTTGATAAGCAGATTCCTTTCGTAAAGTAGAGAACCGCTACAAAATGGGTTTCGCGAATATGAACTACCAAGTTTAATTTCGGGAGATTAAGAGGCGTAATTGATAAATATTTCCATTTTAAACTAATTGATCATCCTGCTTGAAAATTGGTAGGCATGTTCCTTTCATGGAATAGAGTTCCTCTAACAAAGAGTAAAACGAAAATTGACCCCCAAGGAGGGTTGCGAGGGATCAAGAGGAGTTACAGAAAAAAATTCCTGTTTTTAATTGTTAGACCCATATACTTGAAATTTGTTAAGCATGTTTCTTTTGTTGAATAGGGATCCACTAAGAATGTATTTTAAGCAAATCAAGTTCTGGGGGTGCAGGGGGTTACTTGGACGTATTGACAAAAAGAAATTACTTTTTTGGAGCTACAAGGACTATAACAATGATATTTGGTTTGCATTTTTCTTTTGTTGAGTTGAAATCCGCTAATAGCGGTTATTTTGGAAAACGGCTCTCAACGGGATTACGGGGATATTGATAGTAAAACTTTTTTTTTCTGTTAGATTTAGACTTGAAATTTGGCTTGCATCTTCAATTTACGGAGTAGAGATCTACCGAAAATTGGTTTTGCCGGAATCCACTTGGTTTTTGGGTTACGAAAGAGCAAACATCATTCTATGCTTCAATTTTAGAGATTTTTAGAAAACACAAATTAGATGAGTTATGTCCCCTTTTTTTTTATCAACATGCGACAGTTACAGGTATAAGTATATTTTTCAATACAATCGAATTCTTAATGCATGACATAGATATCAATAATTTATACATATATATAAGCAGTAAAAATTTATAAAACATCATGAAATTCCCAGCGAAGCGGGCGGGTAACCGCTAGTATATGTATAAATTTTTGATATTTAAGTCCTAGCATTAAGAATTCCATTGTATTGAAAAATATGCGCCCCTTACGTTCCTCAACGCCACTTGGGAGTCGATTTTCACGAAACGCATTTTGTGGCGTATCTTTGTTCTATGAGAGGAATGTGCTTACCAAATTTCAAGACTGTGCTTCTAATAGTTTAAAATTAGGAATAATTATTTACATCTCCCCTTAAGCCCCCACAACACCCCTTGGGGGTCAATTTTACCGAAACCCATTTTGTAGCGGATATTTACTCCATGAAAGAAACATGCCTACCAATTTTCAAGCAGGTAGGTCAAGTAGTTTAAAAACGAAAATATTTATCTATTACGCCCCTTAATCGGCCGCAATGCTACTTGGGAGGGGGCTATTTTCCCCAAACCCATCTTGTAGCTGATCTCTACTCTATGAAAGGAATATATTTATCAAATATAAAGACTTTGCGTCTCATAGCTTAAAAATGTTAATAATTATCTATAAGGGCCCCTAAGCCCCGCAACGCCACTTGGGGGTCAATTTTCACCGAACTCATTTTGTAGGGAATCTCTACTCTATGAAAGGAATCTGTTTACCTAATTTCAAGATTGTACATCGAGTAGTTTAAAAATGGAAACAATTATTTATAACGCCCCTTAACCCCCCCGTAACACTCCTTGCGATTCGAATTTCACAAAATCCGTTCTTAGCTGATCTCTACTCTATAAAAGGAACATGTCTACCAAATTTCAAATCTGTAGGTTGAATAGTTCCGGATATATCGTGATTAGTCAGTCAGTCAGCCAGTCAGTCGCTTTTCTCCTTTATATATATAGATTATTAATAATAATTATTACATTTTTAGGTACATAGAGGACCTAATTATTTTTGGTAAAAATAATAATGTTGACCCAAATAATACTTCTTATCCGAGTTATTTAAACTTAATTTAAATTAATAGTAATCCAGTTAAAACTAATTACTTGGATGTATCATTGTATATTAAGGACTATAAATTACGCAGCAATATTTAAGATAAAAGAGATGATTTTAATTTTAACAATCTTAAAATGCCTTGCTGGAATTCGAATTTATCTATATCTATATATCGAAATATTATTTTCAATTATATTTATCGTAATAACGTATTAGTTAGTGATGAATTTAATATATATTTAAATTTTAATAACTTTATTAAACATCGTATGGAACATGGATACCCTGCTAAATTTAAAAAATGCTATACACCTAACAGTTAAATATAAGAAATGTGTTATTAGTTGTACAGTTAATCGTTAGATGGCGCCTCAAGCAAAGTAAATTAACAATATTATATTTTATTTAAAATTAATTGTTTATGTCTGGGTGGTACTTTTATTTTCTATAAATTTTAAAACCAAATTTAGAGTTCTTTAAATGTGTGTATATATATAGTCTTAATGTTATTTTATCAAAACTTAATAATTTTGTGCGTTACTGTTATTGACCTTTCTATTGCCCGCGAAAATGGTTTTTGCTGTACACACGTTGTAAGTCATTATCTAATTGTTTTAGCTTTGATTTTAAAATATTCTAGTAATTATTATAGGCTATAATAATATCGTTTTACATTAATAGATTATGGTTTTATCTATAATAATAGTTAAACTATTCAAGAAATTTCTTGCTTTTCGTATGGCCCGGAGTATTGGCGAATTCAGGTGAAGGTTGGCTCACCGAAAAACATTGTTTAAACCTGCATTCCTGGTTCCTAAGGCCAGGAGTTTGCTCTAGTACTACTGTGGCTAAGACTTTATTCTATCATGACTATAGTTATCTTAGGATTAAAACTATTTTGTGTATTTTTGTAATATATATATATACTGCATCATTTATGTATTCTTTTAAAATTTAACAAAGCATTACAATTCTTTCATATTAAGGAATTAATTTCATTTTTATAGTAAAAATTATTTAATTTTAATTTCTTAATTAGCTTTAAAAAAGTACGAAGTACATTAAATGTTGTATATAAACGAGTACATTAGTAACTATATGATAAAACTATTAGTCATATTTAAAAAGGGGTATGCATGCATTTTAAGGTATGCATTTTTAAAGATATACAGGGTGCGGCAAAGAAACCCGGACAAACAATTTTTTATATAACTTTGTAAAAAATTAACAAATTAACAAAATATAGCAAATAATATATAATAAGAGTACACTCGTACTAATAAATAAATTTAATTGGTTTCTAAGTGACCGCCGTTTGCAGCAATGCAAAGACGCAAACGCTATAATTTTTACACAATATCAAACGGAAAATAATGTGTTTCTAACGGAGTATGCTTAATTTAATTTTAATACCTTAATTTAATTTACTAAAGAAATAGCAAATAATTTTCATTTAAGTAATTGCCGCAATAAATATAATTGGAAGAATATTTAGTATTTCTATAAATAGGCTGCTCATTTATTTATTCTTATCACTACAATACTTTAATTTCTAAAAGCTTGGAAATGGCCGTAATTATTACCCTCCCTATGAAAGTTTTCTTTTCCTTTTCAGTTGCCAAGTTTAGAAATGCCATTTTTCTCGGCAGTGAAATATATACTAAATTTCTATTTTAATCATCAGAGTTCATGTTATATTAGTTCATTCGGTTGTATAAAGTTTCCAAATACGCTACATTACTAATCTCATACGAATCAGAGAAATATAACAAAATCCTAGTAAGCTTCTTGATTAATATGATAATTTACACCAGTCAATGTTTTTAGAACATCAAAATTATCCATTATTTATTTTTCGAAGTTTAATGTCGCATTTAAAATCTTTTACTGAAAGTGTTTGACTAAAAAAATGTTTTAATATATTTTAATAAGATAAAAAACATGTATGTTGCAATTATTCGTGAAATCATTTCGATGCAAGTATTACCTTCCATTTTTGGAATAAGCTTATATTTATTTAGACAAATACTGGAATGCAATGGCGTATCACTTTTTTCTCTTTTTGTCGTCTTAAGTGAGAAACCCAGCTGTGGAATACAAATAGTCCATGGAAAGGAAAAAATTTAAATTCCTTTGATCAGTCTCCTATTGCATCAGAAACATTTACATTTTTCCAAAAATGGTATATATATAAGTTCCAAAGAAAATTAAAATGTATCTGTTTGAAATACAACGAAGTAATGGCGAGGACATTATTTGCACTCACTATCTTCCTTTTGGCCCTTTCTGGCATTATAAGTAAGTTTTGTAAAGTTCTTTAATATAGAAAAGCATGTTAAATAGTTATGTAAAAAATCTATCTTTCAAATGCATTTTATTGATATTAATTAAAGGTCTTAACTTGTCACTTCAGTATTTTGTTTCAAGAAATACTTTAAATTCATTAAGCATTATCATAAGTTCATTCGAATTAAGTTTCCATTTAATTATATTACATTCACACTTTAAGCAACATGTTGCATAAAAAAGACTACTATTTGCTCATTTTAGAATTATGTGTTAATATGTCGATAAAACATCTGAAGTATTTCGTCCAAATCAGATTGAAACACAAGGCTTTGACAGAAAACAAATCATGAGTAAAGTATCAGTGTAAATGTAAAAAATTCTAAACTCAGATACGAGGGGTGTCTGAAAATTATAGGCACCGTTTTGTTCTACTACATTCGCAGTTGGTATTGGAGTTCAAACCTTGTCTCTATTTGATTGTCAGGACAGTAACACCGTTACTGAGAGATTGCCGTGTTTTTAAGCGTGTTAGTGAGTGTTCAAAATGTTAAAAATGATTGCCGATCCCACCAATTGTTAAGAGCGTTATGTAATACGTTTTTTAAACGTAAAGAATGTTAAGCTAAATGAAATTAATCGGCAACTTCTAGAATCTCATGGTAAAAATATAATAAGGGAGGAAATAGTGAGAACGTGGACACGACATTTCAACGAGGGGGGCATCATTGCTCATGACGAAGCAGGGGGCACACGAATGGACTTTCCTTCTGTTGTCGATGATGGTTTAGTTGAAAAGTGAATGAGAAAATTTTTGTAAAAATGATTGTTCACAATTCGATTGCTTCGTAATGAGTTTCCACAAAGAAATATTCAGCCATAGCTCTTTTCAATGATGGCATCTGTCTTTGAAGAGGATATAAACATGTTGGTTTCCCGATATGACAAATATCTGAAAAATGATGGTAACTAAGTAGAAAAATATTTTTTGGCATGCTCTGTCATGTAAAAACAAATTTTGTTTTTAAAAAATCATTTCTGGACATATTTCGAAATTTTGAAGATTCCATAAATGATATTTAAGGAATGTAAAAAGAGGAATTATTAATGGCATTTTATGAAATATTTCAACTATTTAAATACAAATATGGGAAGTGTTCATACTATTTTATCAAGTATGTGCTAGGGAATCTTTTTATAAAAAAATTTTCCCTGGGTTTTGGAACAAAATAAAAAGAAAAATTGAAAACAATTAAAGAGCTTTCCAAAACCCTACTGCCGGTTTGAAAGGAAAATCGAAATGCAGGGGATTTAAACTTAAGTATATTATTTAATAAATTGTATAAATGCCATTCTATTCAAGTACTTTTCTCCATCTTTCGTACAACTTATATATTCCGTCCTTCCAGAAACTGTTCAATTTTTCAGCTAAAAAATTTCTACGTAATTTTTTTTATATTAACCAAAGAACCATTGTATTTTTTTATTGAAATTATTTTTAATAATCAAAATGGGTGGACATCAGAAGGCACAAATTATAGTGAATATAGAGCATGGGGTAGAATATTCCAACTAATCCCCAACAACTTCTGTCGCATTACAGACACATGAGGACACTCTTTGTACTGATGAAGGATAATGTCCTTAAAATTCCCCATAACCGGATGTCCTTGTTTGGTTTCTGTCTTTAATTCATCTAATTGGTAACAATAGTTATCTGAATTTATCATTTTAGTATAAATGCTCATGAGGCAGGATTCCTTTCCAACCCCACCAAATATAGAAAAAGATCTTCACGCAATTAATATATTTCCTACCCTTTTTCTAATATTAAATGGCAATTGCTTTCATAAAACGGTATGAAAGGATCCTAAATATAAAACATTTTTTTAAATCTAAAATTTGTTGTAATCTCTCGAGGATATTCTGAGTATGAGCTTACATTTGTATTTTTTATGGATACACATTCATTGCATAAGCAAAAAGCAATTACTTTCTGTGCACAATTTTCGCAATTTTTGTTTATATCAAAACAGTAGTTGTTACGATCACTCATAATGTAATGGTTTTGTTCAGAAAGCCTCCTTCCTGATCAAAACAGTTCTAGTGTCAGGTAAACATGTAAATTCTTCTGAAGATTTGTATATCATATGAAAGAAGGTAGTGGCCACACAAAAATGTATGCTAGAAATTTTTTTCGAAACACTATCTTATGCATTTCGCTAGTCTAAGGAATTAAATCCCTCTAAACAAATTAAACCTTTATAATATGTTTTCCGTATTTGAATCAAAAAGTGTGATCTTTTACTGTGTATCAATATAATATATTATACAAGTCACTTTTAACATGTTCCTTCTGTTTAGTTATATTTGATTTCCAGATTACTCTTATGACTGGACTCGGGTCTTATTAGACAGTATATATTACAATGTTGGCCATTTTTATATTTTCATAAAAAATATGTTACACTTATTATGATTTACATATTTTCTAATTCTACCTTTTCTGTGCCTTTTTATTTGTACATTCCGTTTATTTATGACATGCCTTCATCAGATTGGATTATCTTGATATGATTTTACTGTTCTTTGGTTCTACATTCACTGTATATATTTCTAATAGTAAATTTACCATCGTGCTTGATTTTTTTGAGTAACTACTTGAGATACTTAGCACTCTTTACTTTAAATTATATTTCAGTTCAAGTTTTCTTCACTCTCTTTTCTTTCATTAGTTATTCATTCATTCTATTATTAGTTATCTGAATTTATCATTTCAATATAAAGGCTCATGAGATAGGATTCCTTTCCAACCCCACCTAATATAGAAAAAGATCTTCTTATTACAAATAATATAGTTCTCTCTCCAACCTTTTTTCTAATAGTAAACGGCAGTTGCTTTCATAAAAAGGTAATGAAAAGTAAAACATATTTTAAAATCTAAAATTTGTTGTTATCTCTCAAAGATATTTTGAGTTTGGGCTTACATTTGTATTTTTTATGAATGTACACATTCATTGCACAAGCAAAAAAACAATTACTCTCGAGCGCACAACCTCCGCAATTTTTTTTTGAATCTAAACAATAGATGTGGTGAATCACCCTTAATATAATGGTTTTGTTCTGGAAGCCTCCTCCCTGATCAAAACATTTTTAGTGCCAGGTAAGCATCTAAATTGTTCTGAAGATTTGTGTACCGAAGAAAAGAAGGCTGTGGCACAAAAGTTTATGTTAGAAAAATTTTTCAAAGCACTATGTTATGCATTTCGCTAGTCTTAGGAATTAAATCCCCTAAACAAATTACATTTTACTTAATTTATAATATCTTTTTCACATTTGAGTCAAAATGAGTGATGTTACTATGTGTCATTTTAATATGTTATACATGTCTTTTTGTAACATTTTCTTTCAGTTGAGAAAATTTCATTTAGTCGTGTTTGTTACCAGATTTCTCTTGTAATTGGACTCGATTCTTATTAGATATTATATTTTACAATTTTCGGCAGTTTTATATTTTCATAAAATGTGGTGCACTTGTTAAGATTTACATAGCTTCTAATTCTACTTATTCTATGCATTTTATTTGTACATATCGTTTTTTTATTACACGATTTTTTTTTAGATTTGATCCTGTAGATATAATTTTATTGTCCGTTGATTGTACAAACGTTTTCTATTTAAAAATAGTGAATTAACCATCCTACCCAAATTGTTTGAAACACTATTTAAGAAAAAAAGCACTCTTTACATAAAAATATATTCCAGTTCAAGTTTTTTCCTCTTCAATCTCTATTCTTTCCTACCACATAAAATTAGGATTCACGAAAGGCAGCAAGCACAGAAGTAAACACTTAAAGCTCTTTTAATCATGGGTAAAACTTTGTCAATATTTGTATAGTCCCTTTTCTTTCTGAATTAACTCACATTTTTCTCTTTCTTGATACCTTCATGTATTAGAGTAAAGGTTTTGAAACAAAGATTCATTGTCAAAAGAAGGATACAAGTTCATCATTCCAATTCATGCGTTTCTAATATTTTTACTCATTTAACAAACTCGTGCAATATTACCTATTAAATAGAAGGACTCCAGGAACGCATTTGAAAATTGCTGCCTTTTTTTATCCCTACTTATAAAAAGAAAATGAATTACTTGTAAAAAATCAATTAAAAACTATCAACTTTACCATTGGAATCAATTCCTAATACAAATTACAGTTTAATAAAAATAAACTAAAAAAACACCCTTTTATAATTAATCGATCTCAACTGTAACTTAATATTTTAGTCACCAAATCTGGAAATGGGATCTAAAATTAGTCGTCAGATGCGGGAGGGGATCTGAAAATGGGAAATCATTCATCCTGATGATCCTAATCTAGACAATGGAGCAAAGATCTTTAATTCTTATATTGTCATCAGTCCTATCCAAATTTAGAATTAATCTCAGTAAAAATTAAGTTCAAAGATTCCGTTACATACAAAATAAGCTTATAAAAGGGTATTAAAACCATATTAATTTCTTGGATATTTTTCAGGATCGTCGCCATCGAGGTCAAAATGTAGCTCCATTTTCATCCAGAATAAGGGATTTTTAACTTGATATAAATTACTATTTAGCAAAAAGATTACTAACAACAACTAAAAGAATTTCTGCTCTCAGTGAATTTATACCTCACAATTTAAAAGAATCCATAATACCGAAAGATTTATCAGGCATTAGAAATAAGTACAGATTTTATGAAGAAGAATAAAAGATATCCGTTTGGGTGCTCGTTAGGTATAATAAGCCATTTTGCTCTTATTTTATGGAACACATTCTAAGGAAATGGAATTGATCATAACCCCTCTTTTGTACTTTCTTTAAGAAGTGAAAAAAAATATGGAACAATTCGAAACAATATATTAAAGTAACAAGTATATGATCATTTCAATAAATTAAAAAATGAACAGCTGAATTATTGTTTGAGTAGAGCTCCAATATCTAGATGATTTAATGACATAACGTAAGCATGGAGTCTCAGTGATGAGACAAATAAATTTAATGGTATTCTACACAATGTCATTTTTATTACAGTAATGAATAGATAAGTAAATGATTAATTGAAATCTTTATAATGAAAATAAATTCTGAATATTTTTTTTTCTGATGGCAACTGATTTAAAAACATTGTACTACAAATACATACTCAAAATAAAATAGAATTTTTGAAATGCTACAGAGAAGACAAAAGATTAAAAGCGAAATCAAAACTTTTTCTCGAGATAATCGATTTAGAAAAGCCTACTGAATTGGTAAGTTTTGTATGATTCATCAAAATATTAACAGTTTAGGAAACATACTTTTACATATACTATTTGTCAAAAAATCGAAACACATCGAATTTGTTAATTACCCGAAATCCGTTTAAACAAATATATTACCATTTGAATCAATTGTACAACGGGCTAAACTCACGTGACGTCATAGTCACACGATAATGACAATCACGTGATTCCAGCTAATTAGTTCATAAATTCATGTGACGTCACACTCAAATGATAAATACAATCACGTGTTCCCAGCTAATCCGTTCAAGAGCTTCGATGTTGCCAACGTTTGTTTTTGCAGAAATTCAATTTTTCATATTTGGCAATATTAATAACGTCATAAATAAACTAGATGCTCTCGATTTAAAAGTACGCGTACAGTATAAATTCTTTTTAAGCTTGAAAAAATTTTGAAAAATCTTAATATTTGAACATCTTTGCCGAATTATCAGATTTAAAATTTTATCGAAATTTCACAAGTAGAACACCAAATAAGATTCAAACTTTGTTTTGAATTCACTGAAGAACACATGATTGTCTTTTTCATGTGACCGTCATAAATTTAGTAGGTTTAAAAGAGTTCAAGGATGAGAGGTTAAACACATGTATTGACATAATTGTTTGAAGAAATAATTTATATCGTGTGTGTTTATAGCGTTTTTACTAAGCCGGGCAAATTAATTTCTTCTGATGAAGTCTTTTGTTTATTTTTTATTGCAGATGCCCAGTACGTGTGCCCAGAAAATCAACAGTACAGTGATTGCGGTTCTGCATGTGAAAAAAATTGCTTCAATCCTCCTCAAATTTGTGGACAAGGTTGCGTCAAGGGTTGCTTCTGTAAACCAGGCTACATTAGATTGTATTTCTCAGGTGGCCAATGTATTCCTGAGTCTTATTGTCCTTTCTTATAAATTATAGCCTTAGAGCTATGAAAAGAAAGGAGAAGGAATTTAAAAATCAGAATCAACTTTTCAATATACACAACAGTTGATTAACAATAAAGAAATGTGTGTCAGCTGTCTTTTGAAATTGCTTGAATCTCATCCTTACTTCATGACAAAACTGAGAAAATATTTATTGCTGAAAAAAAAACATTTTAAGCTAGTTACTTTAGTTGACAGGAAAATACTTGGAATTTAACATTGTTTTATCAATAAAATTTCAATTGCATATTTAAAAATAAATGTGATATGAAATGAGTCTTACGTTTTAAAATTCAACTTAACTATTGATTTTTATTGTAATCATAAGCATATATAGCTTGATTTCCCTCTAGCTCTATGTAAGTGATGGTACAACTATATTATCTTAAACAAAATGTAACCTTTTGATTTTTAGCATATTTGGACCAACGAGAGAGGAAAAACACTTTTCAATATAATAATGCAAGATTTAATTTGAAAACAAATTTTAAAAATTATAATAAAATCTTTAAAAAATTTTAGAATTTTGTTATACATTACAAAATTAGATTTTGCAATTATATTTCTATTTTTAATAATTTACATACTAATGAATTCATTTTTTAAAATATGTACTTAGATGATATATAATATGTAGCCATATACTATTTTAATTCATTTTATCTTTATAACTTTTTAATTTTTAAAAAAAATTGGATAATATTTTTCTGAAAAATAGTACTTTTTTCTTAATGGAAATATGACTAAATTTAAATCTAAAAACTTCTAATTAATATATTTATGTATTTTTTCGATTTCTACTGTTTTTAGCAGAATAAATATGTTTCAGCTATTCACGCGATATCTTCTTCATTTATTTTCTGTAAAGATAGGGTTAGAGGAAATAAATTAAGGCCATATTTGACAAATTTCAAGTTCGTACGCATACACTGACTGTTTTATTGCCAAAAAAGGCCTAGGTATTCAGGAAAAGTTCAGATGATATAGTTTTTTGTAGTTTATATTTACAACAGCAAAGCGATTCTACATTTAAGGCTAAACAGCCCTTTTTTTTAAAAAAAATTTTAAGACAGTAACAGTAAAAATAATTTATGTTTTATATTAAGATTGTATTTTTAAGCTGATTATGATAGTTAAAAATCAGTTTGACAAGCCATTATTTTACAATTTTAAAGATTAATAATTTTTTTAATTTTATTATAAATTTTATAATATGCTCAATTTTTGAAATTTTTTAGTCATTTTAAGTGATTTAGGTTAATTATATTATTGCGACCAAAAGTTAGTATGGATTTAAAAATCTATTTCTATGTGGATTTTAAAATTTTTTTTTTCTAGGTAAACCTGGAAAAAACACAAAATTTTTTAAAATATTGACTTAGCATTTTTTTCAAAAAATAACTAGAGATCTCAGACTTAAATTCATATTATCTGTTATAGAATATACGATTTGGAGTATATACAGAAAAATTTAAAGACTCTATCTTGAACAGAAAGAAAGTCTTAGGAGTTAGAAAACACTAATATCGGGAAAGTTAAAAGTCAGAGGAAAAAATATTTAAAGTTAGTAAAGTCATCAGGAAAATTCTAATTGTGCCTGTAAAGCATTAATTTTTTATTATGTTATTTTCCAACTTAAGTTCTACGTTAAAATACTACTTTAGTTAAATATGATTGAAAATATTTTTTTTAACTTAAAATTTATTTTTGCATAATATTGATAGCATTTGTAACAACGACAAATTATTTAGACTAATATTAAAACAATATTTTCGCAAAGTTTTGAAACACAAAGCCTTTATGTACAAAATAATAAGGATACTACTTTAAGCTAAAATCACCAGGTTTGTACATACAATTAATTTTTTTTTTCAATTTTAAATCGGGGCACAGAGGGTTTAGCAAGTTTGTGTTTTTGTTGCGCAACTTTAAAATACTAAAATGTAGAATTGTAATATATTTATTATACTGTAGCTTGGTATATCATGAAATTATTCCGTTTTGGCTGCAATACTTTTCAGAATACTTGTATTCGGGAGTCTAATTGCAGGATCTCAGCTGTGAGCAGATATTTAGATACATCATTTTCAGTAGTATTCTATCTCTTCAAAATATTGTTTCTCATAGCAGCCTGAGAACGTTTTAGCCATGACATTTTCTTAATAGCAAAAAATAAATAATAAAGCTTCTAAGTTATGTAAATCATTTTTTAAAACAAAAATTGGTATAGAAATCAATCTTAACTAAGCAACTAGGAAAGCTCAATAAACTCAAAACATAGTCAAACAGAAATGATTTTAGTAATGAAAATTAAAATTAATAACCATTTCACACTGAAGCATTTGATTGTGCTGAAACATTTTTTTAATTAATTCAATTTAAGAGTGGAAAAATGCTTAAAAATGAAACCAAAACCTAAGCGCATAAAGCTTCAGATTTCTTAAAAATTAATTTGTTTTCAGATCCGAAATTTAGTGGAAAGAGCTTCCCAATGACTATAACATAAGAAAACGATATATATATAAAAGAGAGAGAGAGAGAAAATCAAAATTTCTCTACAAGGGAGAGATGAATTAACATGAATAATACTTAAATGAATTGCAATTGCAAGAAAACCAGACAACAGAATTTAAAAGGAGATATGAAAAAATTGAAATAACAGAGTAAAATATAAAAATATAAAAGAATGGATGCTACAGTATTATCAAAATTGCTGACTTAGGACAGCTTGTATACAAAAAAAATTCTCCTTAAGAAAATTTCTCTATTTAAAAGTGGGGTTTAACATGTTTTTTGGCCAGCCAACCTTCCCCCTTTCTGTTAATAATACCGAGCAGAAACCAATTGGAAATAATAGATAGGAAATCTAAATCCATTATGAGAAAAAGGTAACTTACCTAAAAATTGCATACAGAAATGCAGAGCCCGCGCTGAATCTGAGTACAATAAACAAGTTATTGCGAGATTATGGAACCAAATACAATTTCAAAACAAAGCAATGGCTGAAAAATAGCACTTAGCAAAAGTATGAAAGGAATAGAAACAATAAAATAAGAATTGTAAACATCTACCATTATCTAAGAGACTCTAAGATAATATGATTCAAAAGTTATAATAAATTTAAAAAAATAATTTTATCTAAAACTAGGAATTGGGGGTATTTAAAACTATCTAGGAAGAATAATAAATCTATAATGTTAACCTGTTTAAACTATGGACATTTAATCCTTAATATTTAGAATTTCTTTATTCAAATATCTATTAATAAAATTAATTGGGTAGTTTTGAATTAAACAGTATTGTGACGTCGTCACAATGGAGGAGTCACCCCTATTCATTAGAGGCTCCACAGCTGGGGACCACATGGCTTTAGCTGCATTGTGCTGTGCCGAACCGCTGGACTGTCGGCGACGGTGTGACTGGCCGACACTATGGGCTGGGCATCGCTGCATTATTTTCCATTCATGGGCAGTGATTGTACGTCTTGAATGCTGGTGCCTCTGCAGGCGGCGGCGAGGTGTTTGAAGTGCCAGATGTCAGCCGGGCCCTTGTCGCCGGGAACCTTTGAGAGGGACCGGACTTTTGTTACCGCTGCACGAATGGATGACGTGCAAGACCGTTGGTGCCGGGTGCAAACCCCTGAGGCCGGCCAATGGGGATTGATGAGGGGCGTGGAGTGAACCCGCCCCTAGAGTTTAAAACAGTGGACTTCGAAGAAAAGAAAAAGACTCCGTACAGACTCCAACGAGAGATTCTAAAAAGAGAAGCCTGTGGACGAAGGAAGAAGGGGAGGACCCCGATCGACTCCGACAATTGACCTGCGAGACGTTGGGGATGGATATAGGAAGCAAGCTCTAGGCGTGAGCCTCCGGATCCATACCGACGAGAGACTCCTGAGGCGGTACCCAACGGGCGACTGAAAAAAGAAGCAAAGAGCGGACCCCTACGGAGACACCGATATGAAATAGAGCTAGCTGGCTGTATCAAACGAACACTTGTAACTAATATTTTTTCTCTATCCAATGATCTTTTGAATGTTGTCGTCAATTAAACATTTGATTAGATCACAGTAATAAGGCATTCTTTAATAATTAGCTTAGCGTACTCCTTCAATCTAACTCCACGACGTTATAGCTAATTAAATTGGTGGGATCGGCATTTGGCTATTTAATTAAATGCCCGAATTCTTTTTTATTTAAATTAATTTTTGAGAAAAAAGAAATAACAAAGAGAAAATGCCAGCCGTGTGGGTGAGAAAAATAAAAGAACTTTAGACAACGCAAATTTCTCCTGAGTTCCTGTGGTGCGTCCATTCCTATCATTAAAGTGTGTTCCTGTTGATAGAAGTTCCCGGAGTTCCTGTATGTGAATTGTGTCTGGTGAATCAACAAAAGAAACTAGCGGTGTGCAATCGAAGTGTGTTCCCACGTTGTTTTCAAGTGTTCTCCAAGGAGTTCCCAGATGTTCCAAGATATCCCGAGTGTGCTGTGAATTCCCGACCAGGTGTGCCATAGATTTTGGCAGTGATTCCAAACAGAAAGGTGAGTCTTTCTTTGAGATTATACTCGGGGCAGCAATTAATTATTATTGTTATTATTAATGTATGTAAAATTTTGGTAGTAAAGAATTTACGAACTAGGTAAAGTTAGCAAACACTAGAAAGAGAGACTAGAAATATTTTTAAGGTTTTGTATGATGTATAAATGTGCGATTTATTAGTATTGTTGTTTGTGAAATGTAGTTAAGTATATAGTAGTTATACTTGTTTCATTGGTACAGTTACTGTGGAGAGTACTGTTTTGTTTTAGGATTTTTGTGAATTATAGTTAAGTCTAGGTCTATTGTATTTCTAGTGTGCGTTGAGTTTTGTATAATTTTTGTGACAATTAAGCTTAGTTTTGGTTTTGTGTGTTTTAGTGCATCATGGCGTACTTATTAAGGCAAAGAAAAGAAGTATTGGTAGAAATGGCGAAAGAATTGGGAGTCGAAGCCGATAATACTTTACCTAAGATAGAAATTAAGAATAGAATTTGTCAGAGTGAATTCTATGGTGAAGAATTAGCTAAATGTTTGTTGGAGGGAATTTTGGAAGAAAAACGGGAATGTGAAAATAAGGAACGGGAACGTGAAAATAGTTAACGTGAACTTGAACGCGTAAATAAGGAATGGAAACTTAAATTAAAGGGGTTTGAAGAGCGTAAGCTAATGAGGGAAAGAGAGTTAGAACAATTGAGAGCTGCACGCAGGACTATGTTACAAAGCGGGAATTTTATCTAAAGACAGAAGATAATGTCGAGAATTGCACACAGGAGAGTTATTTGTCAGGAAATCGGTCGAGGGAAGTTAGTGAACCGATTAAAAAGTATAGGCCGGTAAGTAATCCGGATGTTGATAAAAGTGAAAAAACCGCCATGACTTCTGAAGTTAGAATTGAGATTTGTGACCCCCCGAGAAAGCGCACGTGGGTTAATCCCCCGTCCGAAGTGAGAGGGGTAGAAAAAGAGAAGGATAAACTGTCTAGGCTTGAGAAAGGGAAAGAAGTCGATATTTTTGGAATTCGTGATTGTGAATTGAAGGTAGGGTCAAGGGCAGTTAAGGAGAGTGTTACAGCTGTGATGACGGTTGCACAGCCAGTAATAAATCATGAGGACATAGGAGTAAGTTCTCGAGGATTGATAGTAGATAAGGGTTTTGCTATCCCTGCAACATTGAGTTGTGAAATTAAGAGTGAGGAAAAGAAGGCAAGTCAACTCCCAGTTGAAAGGGGAGCGGGCCTAACAGTAAGTCATAAAAGTTTTCAAAATCCTACAATGGCTAGTGAAAAAGCGGAACAGAGGAAAGGGAAAGAAATTTACGCGTGCGCAGTTGTTAGGAAAGATGTCGGAGATAAATCAACAATGCGTTTGATTCAACCCAATTCAAAGGGTATTGATAAGAATTGGTTAGGGGCTGGTAAAATGACAAGTTCAGAATTTAATTGCGATTTACCCAGAAAAAGGGATCGTAGTGCAATTTATCGGGTAAATTTAGTAAAACTGTATCGTAGGAGGCCGGAATCTGTAAATTTTGTTACAGAAAATAGCTCGGAGGGAATAGAGTAAGAAAACGAATTCCCCTATCCGGTAAAACTATTTAAGGATTTTGACTTTCGGGTGTTTTAAGGGAAAGTCAACTGCACTTTAAATTACCGCCTGATAGAATTAACTATTTACGAATGGTCGTTGATAGAAATAAAGAAAGGTTTCCTCCAGATCCCGGGACGATTTCTTTAATGCAGAGGGATAACCAGTTAAGTAGAGGAAAACCATTTAAAATTAAAACTTTTTGGATATACCTTGTGACGGGTTCTTACACGTTTCACTAACCTTCTCATATATTCTTTAATGTTTTATTTATTTCAACCAATCTCCACCGGGAGCCAAAGCGTGATTTATGCAAATGAGATATTTTATATAAGTTCGGGTTTAGCGAGTTAGAAGAGAGAATGAAATGAAATGAGAAAGTGTTTTTCAAATGTAAACGTAGATGTTGTGAGTAGAGTCCATCGCACCGTTGTGGATAAAATTAGTTCATAAAAGAACTGCGAGAATAGCTGAGAAATAAGTCGCCTATTAAAGGAATCCTAATTCAAGTTGAACCAATCAAGATCTTAAAGAAGCAACTAGACGAACCTGCCATAACATAAGAAATCAGGTTAGTCATTGATTCCAATTAAGTATAAGTGTGTAGTTGTAATTGTACGCGTCGATCTTTCGTAGATTCAGATAGGATTCCGTCGTTCATGATTATTGAACCCTTCTCATTCTCCACTGTGTTTTATTGTTCTTAAAATTTGAATAGTATTTGTGTAATCTCTTAATTAAGAAAAATCAATAAATAAGATTGATTTGTTAAAATGAGTATTGAATTTATTATGCATTCAACACGTTCGGATTCAGGTAATACCCGAAGGGGAGTTGATAATCTTAGGGGTAACGAAAGGCTACGACAACCTGAGATTGATTAATACTCTGGGAGAGGAGTTTGGGTATCCTAGGGATTTGAGTGTAATCGAGATGGGGCAGTTCAATCGTACACTGTGGGCTGTTAAGTTTAGAAAAGTGAACCAATACCCGTACTCGTGTATTAAGTATACGCGTTTGAACCAGGTGACGCGAGACGAGTTTCATCTTTGGTTAAAAATGGAAGGTCTTGTAAAAATGAATAGCGCGGCCTCGTGGGTCACGGTACTGGATTTGTGGAGGTGGTACTTTCGTCGTTCACTCATGCTGAGATATCAGAAGTATGCCGCATACGTAATGCCATTTGGCATTTACATTAGAAAAAGGAGGTTTAAGATAGTATGCGCATCACCTCATGGATGTAAATTAACTACTCATGTTTTGGAACGGTTCCCACAGTTTGCTTTACGTCGATTGGTTGATATAGACATCTTGGCGCAAATTTGGAAAAATCGTGTAAAGCAAATAGACTTGGTATTAGAAGGGTTGAAGAGTGTGAGATCGGAATTCATACCGACCAAAGGTAAATTAGAGCAGTGGGAAAGTTTCTTACGTGTACATAATAGAGATGTAGTGAGTTCATTTCGTGAGCTGAGGAAGTACGAGGTTAGTTGTATTTTTAATGATAGTGCCATAATTACCACTTTAGCCATAGTTGTAGTGGGAAAGATAATGAATTGTGGAATAATTTGTTAAAAATATTGTGAGAAAGTGTGCAAAGTGCCAAGATGGAAATTTATCTTTAAATGAATGTTGTTTAGCCCAAATAATTCCAAATGTTTGTATTTACAGTTATTTTTTATGTAATTTCAAAAATCATTTACTTTAATTAAAGAAAGTTATACATGGAAATGTCATTGGGTTAAACAGACTGGTATAAGCAGTCATTTAAAAATTTCCTATTAATTAATTTTACCATTTTATTGTATTTTTGTGTCTATATTACTGTATTGTGTGTATATGGTGGAAACAAAAATTTATGTGTTACTGAAAATCTTTTGTGTCTCTCAGCCAAGTGTAAGCACACAGATGTCTAGTACAGTAGTTACGTGTGATTTAACGTATAGTAATATTAGTAAAATGTTAGCATTTAACTTATTCACTTAAAACTCAGTTTTTTTAAGATGAGATGTAACGTTAAGAAAAGAATCCAAGATTAGAACTTTAAGTCTTTATTGTAAATTGTATAAAATGTTATGGAATTTTGGATTTACTTATTATCATATTTTTGAGTGTTTTTTTATTGGATTGCTGTCCTGGTTGATCTCATTGTTAAGACATTCTTTCTTTGAGTCAGTCATAAGAACGGATCGAACCTTGGACCAGAGCAGTCCAGTGAAATGGGCATTTTCAGGGGGAAGGAGTTGTGACGTCGTCACAATGGAGGAGTCACCCCTATTCATTAGAGGCTCCACAGCTGGGGACCACATGGCTTTAGCTGCATTGTGCTGTGCCGAACCGCTGGACTGTCGGCGACGGTGTGACGGGCCGACACTATGGGCTGGGCATCGCTGCATTATTTTCCATTCATGGGCAGTGATTGTACGTCTTGAATGCTGGCGCCTCTGCAGACGGCGGCGAGGTGTTTGAAGTGCCAGATGTCAGCCGGGCCCTTGTCACCGGGAACCTTTGAGAGGGACCGGACTTTTGTTATCGCTGCACGAATGGATGACGTGCAAGACCGTTGGTGCCGGGTGCAAACCCCTGAGGCCGGCCAATGGGGATTGATGAGGGGCGTGGAGTGAACCCGCCCCTAGAGTTTAAAACAGTGGACTTCGAAGAAAAGAAAAAGACTCCGTACAGACTCCAACGAGAGATTCTAAAAAGAGAAGCCTGTGGACGAAGGAAGAAGGGGGGGACCCCGATCGACTCCGACGATTGACCTGCGAGACGTTGGGGACGGATATAGGAAGCAAGCTCTAGGCGTGAGCCTCCGGATCCATACCGACGAGAGACTCCTGAGGCGGTACCCAACGGGCGACTGAAAAAAGAAGCAAAAAGCGGACCCCTACGGAGACACCGATATGAAATAGAGCTAGCTGGCTGTATCAAACGAACACTTGTAACTAATATTTTTTCTCTATCCAATGATCTTTTGAATGTTGTCGTCAAATAAACATTTGATTAGATCACAGTAATAAGGCATTCTTTAATAATTAGCTTAGCGTACACCTTCAATCTAACTCCACGATATTACAGTATTTAGTAAAATGTTTATAGTTTTTTTTATTTTTTCTGATTTATTTGAAACTAGAAATTTATTGCGTAGTGTGTAATTAATAACAATATTTCTGAATATAGATACATGCACATTACTCTCCCAATGCGGTACTTTTATAATATTGAAATTAAAGTCTTCTCGTTTATTATAAATAATAGTAACTATTTTATTATCTTTTAATTTAATTTCTCTATCAAGAAAATTTGCTTCATAATTGTTACTATTTGTCTGTATTAAATTAAAATATTGTGGATAAAAATTAATATTAGGTTTAAAGTTGTCTTGCTTGCCACACAAAAATGATTATATCATCTGTATAACGAAAAAAGTAATATTCTAAGTTGTCTGTGAAACTATTTTCAAAATAATGTAAATATAAATTGGCAAGACAGTTGCTAGCTGGGCCACCTTGTGGTAGACCCTTAATCTGTTGATAATAATTATCATCATGATAAACATAATTCTCTTTTAGAACTAACCTAAGTAGAGAATCAAATCTATCATATTTGACATTTTTAAACAAATTATCTTCATGTAATTTTACAAGTGTTTTTATCATATCATCAATATTAATTGAGTTAAAAAGATCTTCAAAATCTAAACTAAATACTGAAAATATCTTTTTATCTTTAATTTGTGCAATAAGTTCTGTACTATTTTTAAGAATGGCTGAAGTTTTTAGATTATTTATTGTATCTTGTAACATTTCATGTAGAATTTTGCCTGATTTGCTGATATATGTATTAAAGCCATTAGTAACTGTTCTAAACATTATTGGATCTTTATGAGATTTAGGAGTAAGAAATACATGTGGAAATTTAAAATTATTATTAGTTTGTATTCTTAATTGTTTATGAAAAACCAAAATTCGATTATTTATTTCTCAATCAGAAATTGATGACCTAATAAAAGCTGTATTATTTTCAAAATGTTTGTTGAGCTTTAAACTATAATAGTATTTACAAATGAAGGCAAAATTTCCAGGGACTTTATCAATATAAACTATAATAAATTTATTTTGCAATTTTTAATCTGATTTTTAATATCATTAAAAAAGATGTTATTATCTGTACTAAAGTTATATTTATTAATATGTTGTGTAATGTTACATTTAAACTCTGTGAATGCCTCTATAGGCATACTATATTTAATAGCAATTTTGTAAATGAATTGCTCAATATCATTATATAACTGATTTTTGATAATTTTATTATTATTGGAAATCATAAGTCTAAAACCAATACCTTTATTCATTATATTTCTAAGATTATTGTCTTTTACAATATTGAGGTCACCAGTAATAACATGCTGGTGATAATTATCTTTGAATTCTTTAAATTCATTACAATAACATATTAAATGTTCTTGCTTTATAGGTAGATTATAGTTAAAAATTGATCTACCTATTTTTTATCATATTTAAAAGCCTTTTTAATAATGATATTTTGAATTGGGAATGTTGACATGTGTTTTTTAAAAATGCTAGAAAAATTAATATTATCATATAAGATTTATTCATATATAATAATGTACAATATTCTGTTTGATATTTTTTAGTTACATTGACTTTTATTTTATGTTTATGCTTCAGAAATTTGTGAATGTCTCTTATGATATGTAAAGCATGACTATCCATAATTTTATCTGAATTTAGTATATTTTCCGTAATACATATTTCTGTCTTACCTAATCCAAACATGAAAGATTTAATGTGCTTTATGTTAAAATTGTTCTCGAAACTATTACAAATATCACTAATACTTTTTGAAATTACATTTTCGTCTCTGCTTAACCTTTTAGTCCTATTCCATCTAGTTTTTCTTTTATTAGTCTTTTTGATTTCATAATTGAAAAATAATCTTGAGAATTTTGTTTAATAGCATTGAGAATATATATAAACAAAACTATAATTACGCAAAAATTCGAAATCATATGAATCCTAGAATACAACATCCCATTTCAAAATATTAATGACGAATATAAAAATAATTAAGATCCAACGTTTTCAAATGAAATTTAAATTGTATAAGATAAAATTTATAATATATATCCAAGTGCAACCATGGACTTAGGACAGATAAGTGGGGTTAAACTAGTTTGATGGCGCCAACCTCCCCCTATTGCAACTTGGTAAGCTAATCTGAAAATATCCAAATTCTCAAAAATTTAAAATTAAAAAAAAAATTCTTAATACCTAAAAAATTAAACTATTCGCCATTGCATTCTGAAAGATATAACATATAAATGTTAAAATGCTAAGACGACTAAGTGCATAATGTAACAACCATAAGACATCAAAGATTATGTAAATCTTTGAAATGGTTGTATAGAATGAAAAAACCTCAAAAATTTGAAAATTCAAATCAAGAACGCAATATATTCACAAATTAAATACCTAACAACATCAAGACAGATTACATAAATCATCTTATTAATAAATCAAATCAATGAATGTTATTCAATCTCTTAACAATTTTCATTTCTCTTACATCAATCATAACTCCTACATTATTCACAATCCCACTAATGCCACGTTATAATCCAAGAGATCAATATTCTTACATTAGAGTTTAAATATTTAATATTAGATGCAAGCCAGATTGCATTCAAAAAGTTATTTGATTGGTCATGAGAATTTTGATTGGTCACTTAAAATTTTAAAGTAAAGTCGTGTAAATGTTGGTCTACATTATATATATATATTGGTGTTTTTGAAATTTGTAGGGTATTGTGTAGCTTAAAAATTAATTAAATAAAACAAAATTTCTTAAACTCTTGGTTTGAGAGATTGGTACAAAAAAACTCTGTCATAGAATAGCTTTTATAAATGCATTTATTTTGATTGATGTTTTCTGCACAAATGTTACTTTTTTAAAAAGTAAATAACGAAACATCTCTGAATTACTGAAAATTGAATCCTTTTGAAATAATCAATAGAACTCAGTTTTTATTTACTACAGATGCTTCTAAATGTCAGCATTAGAATGTTTTGAAAGTAAATGTATTGTTTGTAAATTTCAGTTCACCAGCATCAACTAGTTAAATTCTTTACAACGAGATCATAACGATTCTTTTTGAGAAACTTTTAGATACGTAGAATTTGATTGAAAATATCGTCCTATCGTGAAAAATTAATCAGCGTACAATAAAAGTTGATAATCAGTAGGTTATAATTCAGGAAATTAGAGAAGGTGGGTAAAATCTCCTGATCAAATCCCATTATTTTTGTACGAGTGGTGGCAACAGCATGAAGCTCGCTTTATTTTGGCGGAGAATAATACCGTGAAGATCGACATCACTGGTCATCTTTGCGACCTGTGCGCACAGCTTTCTATTTAACTGAAGATAATATTCTGCAACATTGATTACTTGAATAGTTAGCAGGACATTTCTCGGTGAATTATTCCCCACATGGTCAGTAAAACCTTCTTGGGCTGATACGCAGTTCGTGGATATTTTATGTCAAGGTACACAACACATATGTGTTAACAATTTCATCCACCTCACAAACTTGATACAAGCCGTAAGGGAGTGTTTAATTATTATCACATTATATGAAGCAGTTATTGGTGTTCCTAATGCCCCTTGACTGACGATGTCAAATCGAGGCCCACGATATTCATCACGGCAAAGGGCTAGCTCTACGCCTGCCATTAGCAGTAGCTTTGAGCACCATTTAGATGACCATACGATTTGGCTCGTTTCTTGCGATATACTAGAGTAATTGAGAACGAACCACGATCAAGTAACGAGGACAAAATCAGAGCTGATACTCCACTTTCCACACTTCCATTCCATACCAACGTGAGGACTCTGTTCATTTCTCAAGGAAAATTGTAATTACAAAATTTTATTACTTATTAGAAAAAATATTTAAAACAGAACCAGACTTGCACTAAATCTCTTTCAACAAAAGTGATATACTTTAATCTATATAGGACTTTTTTAGTTAATAAGAAAAATGCTTAATATAGTTTCCATTTTTTCCCATAATCTTAGCTTTTATCATTCATACTCCTCGTCGTGGTTTCAAATTCTGAAAAAAACTGGAAAAAGGAAGTCTTAATTTGTATATATATAATCACTTGCTCCTCCGAATTTATTTTGAATATGATAGCATAAACGAAAACAAGTTATTTTATCCAGAATAATCACCAGAAATTATTTAAATTCCAATGCTAAGAAAAATATTTAGGCTTTAATTTTGTAAAATACACTTTGATACTGTTTTAAGATTTATATTTGAATAATAAGAAATAAATGTTTTTAAAAAAAATTATGCACTTAAAATTTTTTCAAAATTTAATATACTTATATTTTACAGAGATGAGCAAATTGAATAAGATAATTTTGTTTTATATTTTATTATTCAAAAGGAAAACGTTCTTATCGAAAATAAATACACAGAAGTGCTTAGTAATCTTAGAAATAAGTGGTATTTGTACACCTTTTTTTGAAATAAAAAAAGGTTATCGTATTCAAAAGTTAAAGTTCCCCTCAATTTTCATGAAATTTGTTATTGAAGAAATTTTAAATTTTCAGACATAAAATCAACTATAAAAAGCTAAAGATTATTTTTTTACTTACAAGAAAACTTGATAAGGTTTAAACTTTTCATAAGTATAACAATCTTCCTAAAATGATCAAGTATTTTCTTCTGTGAGTTTTATCTATTTTTTCTTTAACAAATTTCCAGTTGTGCATGTCCCTATTCTTTAAAAAAAAACGAGTATACACAATGGTAGCCCCCAATAATACAATGATAAAAGAATTTTAGTGACAAAAGAATTAAACGCTTATTATTACTATTATTATTATTATTATTACTATTATTATTATTATTAAATCAACAAATTTGTAATAGGACCAATTAAAAACATTTAAACTAACTTTAAAAGAAAAATATTTTTTCGAAAATCAGTTAAACTACTGATTGACTTTGTGTGTAATAAAATATACAAGAGTTTAATTTACAAGATTTCATTATTATTACTTAAAAACTAAGAAATTGTTTTTTGCATTCGGTTTATAGAATGTAATGAACTAAATAGACATTCTATTATTTTAAATTATTTTTAAAATTATCAAATTAAGTTAAATTAGTACAAAATATCGGTTCTGAATATCTTTCTATAATTCTTTATCATTTGATTTTGTTTGGCAGATTCGAAATCGCAAGTTATATTTCTTTAACAAGTACATATCCCCCCCAAAAAATCTAATTCTCTGTCTTTACCAACGTTTTCAATTAATTCTACTTTTTCAAGCAACAAAAGTGGGGGAAAAATCAAATTAAAAAAAGAAACAACTTCAGAAATTAATTATATAATTCTTATTTTAGAATCAGAAACAATATTCTATTTATTATAATTAGGTTTGGGAAAATTTTGCATTTACTTTAATATTATTTTCTAAGATGATGTTTAGTACCTTATTATCAAATTCTTTTTTGTGTGTTTTCCTCGCTATTAAAATATCCACGTGACTACCCTATAATTGTGAATTTTGCCAAAAGTTGAAAATTTTTTGTAAGATTTTATTTTGTATAACATCCTATTAGCTTTATAAAAATAACAAGTTTATTATTTTCCGTTCACAAGAACAAAAACTACAAGTGTTTTAGTAAAAGTAGATGCCATTACTTTAAGCAAGATATCATACTTTAAAACGCGTTTTACTCGAAATGTGTGTTTTTTTAAAGGCTTACACGGGGACAGCGATTTGTGATCAAAAAGTTTTGAAAATAATTAACTTAAATTTTATTTTTTGTATATATTCTCTATAATAGCAGAAGTGTTTTAACTTTCAGATTTATCAATCACTGTTTTATTACAAAATTTACATCTCCTTATAATCACTGTTTTTTTTAAGCAATTTCATATAATAACTAAGATAAAGTGCTCTAGTTTTCGTAAAAATTAAAATATCTCTTATCAGGTCATTTCAAAAATGAATGACATAGCAACACATCAGTATTGAAAAATTGAAAATTTGTTTATAAACTTTTAGTACAGAATGGGCCACGTTTATGTTATTTTTTGTAAATTTTTACTAATTTGTTCCCATTTTAGTAATAATAATTTTTTTTCTTTTATTAATTTAAGCATATTTTTCTTAAAATGTACTAAACAAATTTAAAAATAACAAAAAATCCCCTATATCTCCATTTTTTTTAAAAAAAAGTTGTCGCAAGTAGTCGAATACCTTAAGTAGAAATTCTTCAACACTGAAACATTGTTATACGTATTATGTTTTGACATTGACACAGTTTTGGCATCCGGCAATTATTTCCGTCCGAAATAATTCAATTAAGCGGAGGAAATACAATGTTATCAATGCAGTTCATTTTTATAATTCATTAATTTGCATCATTATCAAATGAACAAACTCAAAAAAAAAATACATCGATATCTTATTTCCTTTGCTTAACTGCATAATTTCAGAAGGAAAGGATAGCAAGTTCTTAATTTCTTTAGTAATGGCGCAGTAATGATTATGAACTTATCTTTCGTCAAATAAAAACAACTAACATCATGGGACAATAATTTCATAATAAATGTACTACTTGATTATTTTGTTGGATCCTTAAATAATATTTAATTGAACACTTTTCTGCAATCTTTTAAGTATAACGATATATTTTTAAGTCATTTTTATTTAAATTCCTTTTTATTTAATTCCTGAAACATATAATGCCCAATAACACATTTAAGAACAATTTTATGGCATACATTGTGTATTTTTGCTTGTTGTCATTTTCAGATTTAGTTTAAATTATAGTGAAAGTATATTCATACTAAGTTTGGGCAGAGTATGTGGAGCTGCAATAAAAGAACTAACTAACTTGTCAAACATTTTAATAGTTCAAAAATATCCAGAAATCGTAGAAATCTCTATATCTTGTTGCAAAAAGAAAAAAAATTTTATAAAATTCGCATTTTACTATTTTAAAATATTTCAAAGAAATTGTGTACAAATTACTGGATAGAATTGTAATTAAATTGGAGGTTTTTCTTAGCTGACAAAAATTTTCTCTGCTTATTCCCCCTCCTCTTCATTGAGCATCAATGATTGCCAGTATTTCTAAAATTAAAAATCATTAAATATTTTATTTTATTTTATTTTATTTGCATTGTTAAAAATTCATTCTCTTGACAATAATTTAAAATTAAATGAAATAACTTAAACGATATTGTATTGTAATGATATTGACAAATGTTTGAATATCCAGTGTTCATTTAGTTAGTTTTATATTGTCCTGAAAATTGTGTGTGTAGCGGTTAATTTTGATTTTCTAACTCTGTGCGTGGGGAGATCAAACGTTAAACAAAGTTTTTTTTCTCAAAAAAGAAATCTCGAATTTTTACTCACGAATAATTTTCGGTAACGTCATATTAATGTAAATTAATAACTGATTTTATTTACTTAGAGTGAAAAAAGTAAAGAAAAGTATCATTTCAATATTACATTTACTAAAGCGAATCATTATTAAATACATCAAAAATGACTAATTTCTTTACAATTTTCAAGTTATCAATTTCTTTCATTTAGTTTAGAAAATTCGATGCAACGATAACTACTCTGTTTGACTTATGAAACGCAGTACGGAGCAAATTTCTAATGAATTCAACATCTGTAAATTTAATATTTACCTGTTTCTTTTTTTCCTACAAAATGTACAAGTTTTTGCTATAAAAAAACATGTCTTCAATTTCGGATATTAAACTTTAAAATAAAAGGTGAATTAGAGATCGAAGTGAAACAAACTCTTATAATAAACTAAAATTTGAAATTTCAAGACTAATTTCGAGAATATAATTGTGCATTGTATGAGGCGTGTTCAATTAAAAATGATTCAAAGCTTCACATTCAAAAAAATTTCAATTTATTTTTGTGAAACAAACGCGATAATGAAGGTGTATGTACCACACACACGCGTCTACATGTATATTTGTGGTAACTGCATACGTAAAGATATGGCATTCATTTAAAAATGGCTGGTGTGGATGCAACTACATCCAAAACGGATCAACAAGTTGTAATAAAGTTTTTAACACTGGAAGAGTGTACGCTGGAATGAATCTGAGTTTACAGCATTTGTTGCGATACAGGGATGACTGTGATGAATTTCTGCATCACATAGTGTCAAGGGTTGAACTCTGGTGTCACCACCCAATCGGAAGGAAAGTCCACCAGCATGCATTGGAAACATCTCGACTTCCCTAAGCACAAAAACCTCAAACCTCAGCAATCAGCCGGAAAGATGACGTTGACGACATGTTTGGACTTGCAAGGACCCCCCATGACTGGAGTTTAAGGAGCCGGCCGTTTCCACCAATGCCCAACAGTACACCCATACACCTGATACGCTGCATAAGGCTATCGTTCAGGTATGCTGTCGTCAGGTGTTATCATTCTGCATGATAATGAAAGGCTGCATGTCGTCAAGGTGTGTGTCGATGCAATGGCCCGTAAAAAGTGGGAAGTCCTCAAACATCGAGCTTACAGTCTAGAATTGTCGCATTGTAACTATGATATCTTTGGATCACTAAGAAAAACGTAATGGGTCAACGATGACGAAAAGGCTGCAGTTCTGAACTGGTTTTCATGATCAACCGACATCGTTCTTCACGGACGGAATTCGTAACACTCCTAAGCAATGGGGCGCTTGCCTAAACGTCATGGGTGATTTTTTTAAACAAATTTTGTACGCATTTCCCTCATTAAATGTTATTGTTTCTATTTATGTATCTGTCTCACATTTCTGTCCTTACGCATATCATGTGGATACACGAATCACTTTCATTTGAACACCCTTTATACTTCGTATCATCACTTAGATTGTATGATGAAATTAATGGTTATTATTTGATTTTTAGATCAGATATATATTTATAAAATATAAAATTGCTGCACAGTGTTTTTACAAATTTTAAACTGTGTAGCTTCTCCATAATACGTAATGCATATAGATGTTACATAATTTCTCTGATGCAACGTTTGTTCATATCTACAACAGTAAAAATCAAATTATTTCAGTTTCGTACTTTAAAACTGAATTTAACTAAATTTTTATACAAAGAAGAATATGTAAATACATTTTAAAATAAATTCTTATCAAAAGTTTTATTTAAAATCATTAAAATAATTTTTAATAAAAAATTATAAATGTGTGGACAGAAAATCCATTATTATTTTATCTTTTGATATCAATCGTAGCATTCTGCGTTCTTAGGCATTTCTACGTATTTCAATACAATGTATTATACTGCCAATGAATACTCTCAATAGATTCAACAGATGTTCCACAACCAAATTTCAGAAAATTTTATAGATATGAAAATACTTACAGATGAGAAAAAGTTTATGCTAGGAACAAAACATAAAAAGTTTATGAAGAAATATTTTTAATTAAAAAATACTGAATCACAATGCTACTTCTTTTTGTACAATAAAATTAACTTATTTCACAATAGTGCTCAGTTGTTTATAGAGTATTTTGAAATCTACGAGTTCAATTAATCATCAGGTAAAGGAAATTGAATAATGAAACATTTTCAAAAGAGACTAGGTATTGCTGATGAAAAGGAATTTAAATGCATTTTTATTTTAAACGTTTCTAAGAAATTAGCATAGAATTAGCAAAGTATTGTAACCATATTGCATCACAATTATTTAATTCTATTTCTTCGTTCTGCTGAAAGAACTTATTCCTGGTATTAAGAGAATGTCGAAGAAAAATATGAAAGCATTTGTTAAAAATTCATAAATTTAAGTACTATCATTAAAAAGATAATTTGAAAGATATTTCAGTTTATAATGCTTCAAATAAAAAGTTATTTGTAAAAAAAAATAATTTTTAAAAATAAAATTTACTTATAAAGCAAACGTATTTAAGTGTATTAAAAAAATTAACTTCGTTGAGAGATTTGACTTTTACAAAATTTTGATTTTGATCTCTGAACGTCTAAAAAACAATGAAATGTCAATTTTGAACCAGAAATAACCATTAATAAAGCAATTCACTGATATTTCACCGATAAAGTAAAAATGAGGATGACTTCTGAAATAAAGTATTTCCCAAACATGAGACAATTTTTAAGTGAGGAATAAAATATAGAAATTGCATGGAAAAAAAACCCCACCTTTCTTAAAAAATCAAACAGTTTTTGTTTTTTTTTGCTTTCTCAATAAAACTTATTTATTTTACAATAGCGTCCAATTGTCTATTTCAGCATATCATCGAACATGACACAGATAAGAAAACTGCCAGTTATAATTTCAACACAAAAATCTATAAATTAGAAAAAGTAATAACAAAAACACATTATCTAAACGTATAATTTTCTAAAAAATAAAATCTAGTTCCTAAATATATCCGGACTGTAATTAACTTTTTTTACGTATTTGTGTTGTTAATCTATATTTTTTATTGATTCCTATATCATTATCAGCTTTTAATAAATACATTTTCGGATTAAAATGCATTTGTTTTGATATTATGCGCGCAAATACTTAATTTTTGTTTATGTATTTAAAATCTAACGCATAGCTTAAGTATAAAATTAATTTTACATTGATCAAAAAAAAATTATACGATGTAACAAAAAACTAGTGGTGGTTCAATTCGATCGTTGAATAACAATTACAACGAAAATCTATCCTGAGCTCTTTCGAGTTCAACTCAAAACAGTGCTAAAAATAAAAGAAAGAGGAAAAGAAATCAAATCTTTTTTCCCTTATACACAAAATAGATGTAAGTTTCCTCTTAAAATGCTTAATATAAAAAAAACGAGGATATTAAGAAAAATAAACTAGAAGCATGTATATAAAAAATATAAATGACGAAGAAATTAAATGCACTACTTAGATGGGGAATTCTTATAAGAACTAATATAAGAGAACCTTATTAATTTAATTAGTAACTAATATTATTATTATAGAAAATGCCTATAGATTAAAAAACATTTGCTAGTCTTGTTTAAATTTCTTTATTTACATCATCAGATTTATATATCTATATTTTTAAAAAGAATTTGTAGTAAATTAAAGATTTTACAAAAGTGGTGATTATTAATTAACAAAATGAATTTCAAAATCCATAAAATGAAACACCCACAAGTAATTGAAGAACAGAAATTAACTTAACATTTGGTCTTTCGATATCTTAGAATTGTATAGGATAGTGATGAGATTTTATACATAAGCTTAACTATTTTGTACATCAAAAATCTTTATCTTTTAAAATCTAATGTTTGGATATATTAAAGAAAAAGATAGATAGATCAATCATTGAGGCTCTTAAAATCAACCTTCTCATAATCTTTCAGGTGCACAAAGATTCTACAAACAATAAGAAATCAAACATTTATATCATGCATGTGATGAATTTCTTAATAATGTATATGTTAGAACGACATTAAAAAACAGTCCTTTGACAGTGTAACTTCCCTCTTGAGGAAAAAAATAGAGCTTTTGAATTAAAAAGTGACGTACGTCTAGTAAGCATTACATCTACTCCTAGATGGCTCAGAACAAGAGAGTCCGCGAAGAATTAACACAGTTAAAAAAAATTAAGTAAAAAGGTATATACTTATTAATGCCTTTCGCTGTTCTTAATTGTATCGGTAAATAAGCCTATCATCGCAAACACACACAGTATACCGTAAGTTAAAACGTGCTTATATATACAATATGACAGATGCAATAAAGTATTGCAATAGACATCGCATCTCTAGATTGGTAGATATTGTTTCAGATGACAAGTGCGTGGTTTTATTTATGAGCATGCGTCGATTCGTGGGCATTACATTACATTTCTCACATGAAATCTTTCTATTTTTGGAAGAAAAATTGTCATTTATAAGGATTCGTTCAGAGTAAAACTTCAAACCTAATTTTGGTTCCTTCAGGAGAAGAGCAAGTAAGTAGTTACAATTTTTATATGTCTGCTGATAATATTCCTTAATCCGACTTTGTCGAGTTATATCATGTTGCATACTTAAATATAGTGACTTGATGAAGTCAATAATAGATTAAATTGCTCTTTTTAACTGAGAATAAATATCATCGATCTAGAACAGCAATTAATGTCGCTCCTTATAGCTCTCAATTTCTAGTTATTTGCTTGATGTGTCACTTCCGCCCACTTCCTTCATCAAAGAAAATATTTCCAGTATTCGATAACTGGGTATTTCAAAAATCCCTTTCGCTTTCAAAGGGTATCGAGAGTTTATTTTTGTATCGCTTAGAATTTGCTTCTACTTTACATGCATTATTACTTCTACTCAATATTCGTTTCGCCAAAATATTAATTTTTCTGACTATACTTTTTTATAACAAGTATCACCGAAATTGCAAAAATTAACCGGTTGAAACTCTATTTGTAAAAAAAGAATTTAAAAAAAATCGATTTATAATGCTATAATATTTATGATATTTTTGGATTTTGTGTTGCTAAAGTTGTTCATTATTTTTGTATTTAGTTTTACTGCTTCCTTATTATTAAATTTTTACTTTTCCTTATCTGAATCTCACAAAACTAGTTTTCAAAGCATAAAATGATTAAAAATTACATATGCACACCTGATAGTCTTGATGCTAAATTTAGATCTCTTTTAATTTTTATTTATATAATTTCGGATATTTAAAACAAATTTATATTTTCGAAGATTTTAATTAAAAAATCGGATATACCATAATAATTTTTGTATTGCTTATACATTACTAATCTATCAATGATGTGTTAATACTTTCACTAGGTCCTAATTATAAGGGTGAAATGTATTAGAAACTTGTTCTTTTGAGCTTGTTCTTACATAATATAAAGAGTACCATTTTTTGTGCAATCTTTCTCCAGTTTCAGTTTCAGCATAATATTGTTCTAACTGAAGATTATAGTCATATTATAAGGGCTCATAAAAACTTCATAATACTAAATAGCAGGAAATCCCTTCTATTTTGAGTCTTTAAGCGAATTCTCAACGATAAATAGGTATTTGTCGAACAGTTCTTTGTTTACTCTTGTTTATTTCTTACTAAATTTTTTCCCTGTCTGCGACAATTTAATGCATTCATTTTTTCCGTAATTATTCTATACTTTCCATATTCCAAATTTCTTTTATTATAAAAATTGAACCTTGATTTCTATTAGCAATTAGGACCTATAATCAGTAATTTTGAAGTAGACATTGATATATTTTCTGTGTATATGATAATGTAGAAAAGTAAGATTTTGTGTACGTTAATCCATTGAATTAAATAGTTATTTACACAAAGTTAAAAAGCATTTGAATTGAAATTCATCTATTTGCATTTACTGAGTATTTGCACAAATACAGTAGAACCTGTTTTTGTGTGGTCCTTTTTTATACGATTTTATTTTTGTGCAATTTTTTCTGTGTGATCTCTTTTTATGCGGTATATGAATTTCAACGGCTTTGGCGCCACTGAAATGTTTTCTATCAATGTACGAGTGGCAATGGAGAATGTTAGAGCCTTCCTGCAAAGTCAAGTTTTGACTTTAATATTTTATAGTCGTTGGGGAAGGGGGATGACCAGAGTGCCTAGCTCTTTCGAGCTTTAACCTCTCATCATTAGGATTTTGAATGACTATAATGTTATGACTCTTGCCTATTGTTAATATTCTATAAATTGAGTAGATACGTACTTGGCGTTAGGCCTTGGGCCCCCTAAAATCATGAGCTCCTCCCCCTTGCGAGGTGGGGGTTTGTGGGGTGTATGTTATGCCGCTCCAATTTACATATATACACTTAAAGACGCTATGTTCATTTGTTATAAACAGTCTCCCGACAATGCACGTTCAGTGCTTTCCTTCAACGCGCCAAAGGCCTGCGCTTGATTGAAGACGAGACTTCTTTGAATTACGACGATTATTCGTTCGAAAACGATTATTCTTTCAATTTTTTATGCGGTCCCTCTCCACCGCATAAAAAAATCTGTAGTATTTCGTCGAATTTGTTATATGTAAGAATTTATGAAATTTTCGAATATTTTTTGTGCGGTTTTTTTATGCGGTTCCTATCAACCACACAAAAACAGGTTTAACTGTATAGTTGTAATACTCTCAAGTAAAGTACAGAACTAACATGGAAGTCATTTATTTCTTCATTAAAATATAATTTTTGAAATAAAATTGCGTTCCCACACACAAATCATTAAATTCGCCAACAGTCAATTATTTTATTTGTTTCACAAATGTACAAATATCAAAACTGTAAACTTATATACTTAAATAAGTTGAAAAAAGTTATTTTATTACTTCCATTAAAGGAATATAACTTTTTAAAAATTTAATACTCTCTATTTTTGAATGAACAGCTCCATAAAAATATACATTGATGCACAAAAAGAGATGGTACTTTTTTTTTCAAATATACAGGTTGTTTCCGAATACGAGGGGAAATCAGTGGCGTAACGTACACCCCGACAAACCCCGCACTGCGGGGGGCCCAACGCTTCTGGGCGGCCCAAAGCCTGAGTGATGCCAAAAACGAAGATTTTCTTGAAAATTCGCTTTAAATTTTTGAAAATCGAATTTTTAAGCGATTTTCCAATTAGCGATCTAACGTCCTTCATTTTCAAAACTTTCATACGCTCATTAGATATCTTTAATCCTATAGCCAAATCAAAAAACATTTTTTCCCCTTTTGCTGTAATCCAGGCTACAAGAGGTACTTTTCTGTAGTGGGTTTTCTTTTTAAACCTAAATTACTAACAAATAAAACAAGAGTCAGACGGAGAATCCGATAAAATACTAGGAAGATATAAAAATTCAACACTGTTATTATTACTGTATACATTACATTAGCTGTAGGGAGGGGAAGAAGACATGATTTACTTTTTAAGAAGCAGCAGAGAAAATTATTGGTGTCCTTAGTCCTCCCCTCATGTGTTTCAATATCATTAGCAAAGTCATAAATAACGTACATCTGTTATGCTTTTTTTTAAGTAAAATAGTATTACAATACTAGGAAAAGCATAGAGAGCATTTGATGATAGATTCATGAGTATTCAATCAAATGAAGCATAATGAGAAGAAAGCATAATGGAATGTATCAGTTTTTTATTTCTTTTTTCATGAAATCATTTTTGCTTCATACAAAGAACTTTCCTCATTGAAAGTTGCCGCATTTACGCTAAAATGTAATCGAGCTTTAAGTCAAGATCATAACGGGATTCAGAAAAGAAGAAAAAGGTAAGTGAAACCATTTTTCTTTCGAAAGAATTTTAAATCAAAAATTATTTTACACTGTTCGTGTCTTTCTTAGTGTTCGTTTTTATTTAAGTTTACAGGTTATCTATCGTTAGATTTCCAGTTTTAATAAATATTATAAATATTCTCTAATGTAAAACATTATTTACTTCGTTTACGCAGACTCTGGTTGATTTTGTATTCAGTTAAAAGTTTAATATTAAACATTTTTACATGATGTATAAGGGTACATTGTGTTATAGTTTGGCAATCCTTTGTTTTTCATATATATATATATGTAATAATCCCCATTAATTATTCTTAGTAACTTTTAATTACCTTTGGTTCATCCCTTCAGGACCAACGTTTTAGTAATAAGTTAACCAGCCGCCTAACGAGAGGATTTTAAACTACATCCATCCACCCACACAGATCACGTGATTTAAGCTGCCTATAAATAATGAGATTCCTGGAGACCAACTCACTTTTTTTTCTTCTGTATTTGCATCAACATGTAGCCGGTTGCAGCTTGTGTTTGTGTGTGTGTATTGTGTCGTTCTTGTAATGTTTTATGTGCTTAAGATGTGGAATAAATAGTTTTAATTAATCGCTTTGCTGCCTCATCAATCTCAGTATAAAGAAATCCATTCCAACAGCCAGCAACTAATTACATATTTTTTTTTTGATTAATGAATGATTTAACAATGAATGGAGACAAATAATATTTTTTGATGAAAAGAATTTTAACCTTGGCTTAAAGGACAGCTGCAATCAATTATAACAATTAGAGGAAGAAATCGGAAGAATGCTTCCAATGAGAAATGGGAGGGGAAACAGCAAAGGTTCGGCAACCGTTCATCATTGTGCAACAGGAATTGTGTGATTTACAGCGAGCTTCAGGACGTTGAAATATCTGCACTATATCAAGGTATGCCATATGATTATCTGATACTGTGTAGGTTTTTATTAGGTGGCGCTAAATGAATATTTCAGTGGTTCTAGTTTCAAGCTGTGCATCTAAATTCAATCAGGAATGGTTTAAAAAAGAAAAATTATAATGTTTTTCCATTGCCAAGTCAAAATCAAGACTTGTGTCCGATTAAAAACCTTTAAGATATACTATATCGTTTATGCTAATAATAAATAATTTTCATCTGCTGATGAACTGAAAATAGCTATTGTAAAAGAATGGTGTAAATCACTTGGTCATTTTAAGGCAAAGCCGAGCTTTTGAGGTTATTAAGTAAAATTGCAGATCAATATCAAATTAATTTTTATACTTTTTTTAGTTTTTATACAGATGTCTTATAAATTGCCAACAGTATATTTTTATAAATCCTTATATATAATAAGTTTTTGAGTAATTATTTATTTAATTAATTAAAATTATTGAAAATTATCATTAATATGCTGTGATGTCTTATTTCATAAGTTTAAATTGCAATAAACTTGGATCACTTTATAATTTCCAAAATAAAAGTAGTTTATAATTTCCTAACCAACTGTATTTATCATACGTAATACTTCTGAATTACTTTCTGCTTTTCTTCATTTTGATAGTATACTTTCAATACTTTTCTCAGAAAGGTGTTGTATATTTTGAAACTATATTTGAGTTTACGAAAAATAACTATGTATATTTTAATGACTGTGGTAGAATATTATATTTTATCTGTGACAAAGATATTTCAAAAGAATGTTCAGAATTTCAGCATACTTACAAACTGCTGACTTGAACAGTGGCGTAACGGAAAATAACTGCCCCTCCCCGCCAGGTCAGGTCTTGGGCCCCACGACGGATCTTATATATTTCTAGAAAAATATATTTGCTAGAAAAAGTCCGCGTTCATCTACTACTGTTTACATAAACAACGAAAAAAATCTTAAAAACTGGAATTTAAAAAAAAATTTTAAATTATATTTTATTTATTTTGTTAGTTTATTCCAAGTGTTGAGAACAACATAAGAAAACTCGGTTTGTTTTCATAGCATTTAAAATAAAGCCAGGTTTGTAGCGATACCAACAGTAGAAAAACTCTGCGTTCACTGTTTTAGTAGTAATTATAAAAATTATTTAAAAGGGATAATGAGCTGTTTAATAGCTAGTTGGATAACCCCGTGTGTTGAAAACCTTCTGAAGATGCTTCAGCATTGAATTAACAAGTCTAGTATTTTCTTCAGAGCTCTCATTTGTCCTTAAGAACACTCTTTTCTAACAAGTAAATATATATATATATATATACAAAGAGTTAAAAAGCCATAACATAATGTACCTTTATACATCACATAAAATGTTTTATTTTAAAATTTTAACTGAATATAAAATCAATCGGAGTCTGAGTAAACGAAGTTTATTACGTTTTAAATTAGAGAGTATTTATAATATTTATTAAAACGGAAATCTAACGATAGACTTAACTTAACGATAGACTGGTAACTTAAACAAAAACGAACACTAAGAAAGACACGAACACTGTAAAATAATTTTCGATTTAAAATTCTTACGAAAAAAAATGGTATCACTTACCTTTTTCTTCATTTCTGAATCCCGGGATGATCTTAACCTAAAGTTCGATTACATTCTAGCGTAAATACTGCAACTTTTAATAAGGAAAGTTTTTTGCATGAAGCAAAAATGATTTCATGGAAAAATAAAAAACTTATACATTCCATTATGCTTTCTTCTCATTATGCTTCATTTGATTGAAAACTCATAAATCTATCATCAAATGCTCTCATTTAAAATGCTCTCTATGCTTTTCCAAGTATTGTAATACTATTTTACTTGAAAAAAGCATAACAGATGTACGTTATTTACGACTTTGCTAAATGAAATTGAAACACATGGGGGGGGGGACTAAGGACGCCAATAATTTTCTCTAGTGCTTCTTAAAAAGTAAATCATGTCTTTTTTCCCCTCCCTACAGCTAATGAAATGTATACAGTAATAATAACCGTGTTGAATTTTTTTATCTTCTTAGCATTTTATCGGATTATCTGTCTGACTTTTGTTTTATTTGTTAGTAATTTAGGTTTAAAAAGAAAACCCACTACAGAAAAGTACCTCTTGTAGCCTGGATTACAGCAAAAGGGAAAAAAAATGTTTTTTGATTTGGCTATAGGATTAAAGATATCTAATGAGCGTATGAAAGTTTTGAAAATGAAGGACGTTAGATCGCTAATTAGAAAATCGCTTAAAAATTCGATTTTGAAAATTTTAAAGCGAATTTTGAGAAAATTTACGTTAATGGCGTCACTCAGACTTTGGGCCCCCTAGAAGCGTTGGGCTCCCTCCGCAGTGCGGGGGTTGCGAGGTTATACGTTAAGCTACTGGACTTGAATCAGAAATAAAACTATTTATCTAAAAAGTTTAAAAGTTAAAAAAATGTTGATGTAAGCTCATCTTACTGTTTTTTTACTAAATCCCTATTCCAGGCAACAATAAAGCTTCTTTAAAGATTTATTCATGAAACTTGTTACAAGGTACTTTCATTATCTTTATTATTTTAGCAACAAATATTAGAAGGATGAAATAATATCATATAAATAAATGTTTTATTATATATATATATAAAAGGTTATATATTTGTGTTGTAGCAAACATAATAAATATTTGTATCCATATAAATAATTTCTTATTGATTCGTTCATAAATAATATAGTTTGATGAAATGATGTAGGTTTCCTAGCAGGTGAGATTTTTATGTATTCTTGTAAAGGTTTTCATATTCTCCTTCCCAATAAAGGTAATACATTTCAAGGAAAACATTGAAGACACGATGAAGACGTTTCTGATTTCCTGCCTGATTGTTCTGACTCTGTGTGTCGCCGCGAGTAAGTTTAAACAAAATATAATTAAAATGAGGCGAAATAGACTTTAAAATAAATTAAATATATGTCTTTGGCTAAAATGTTTAAGAAATTTAAAATATATAAGCAATTAAAATAATTTTTTTTTATTTTTTGTTACGAAATCAAAATACAATCCAATAAAGTTAACTCTCTTCTAAGAAACTTCAAAAATGAAACGCATTTATAAGGTACTGAAATATTTTATCAACAAAACGTTCTAATACTTCTTGGAAAATTGTCAGTATATAAATAGTTGAATACAAAAAATATGTTATGTATTTTTATTTTATACTATTAATTATATAAAAAAAGTATTCAAAACTGTTTTTTAAAAATACGTACATTAAATGGAGTAAAATAATCGTTCTATTATTTTATTAATATGAAATATTTTATATAAAACGTGAACGAAAAAAAAGAAAGAAATTATCTTTACAATATAAAAAGCAAACGGATAACTCCTACGCCCTTTTATTCAAACAGATTATTTTTTAATTCATTGGAACATTTTTTAACTTAAAAATTTCCTTTCCTCAATATTTATAGAATTTATATTTTTTAGAAATAAACAAAACGTAAACAATTTCCACTGTTTTGGCAAATGAAAATTTTGCTTCCAATTATCTCCTGAAAATACCTCGAATTAATATAAGAAATCCTGTGAAAATTTTACACGGACAAAGACATCTAACCTGTATCTATTTAATATATATATATATATATGTGTGTGTGTGTGTGTGTGTGTTCCCTAGATAAATTATTTTACATACTAATTATTAATTATTACTCCATACTTTGAAACTTTTTCATTTTTACGCATTTCACATCTTATGTCTCAATACAAGAATATTCTACTCACGAAAATTGCTGCGCATATATTATTTTTTGTTTCTGATCTGCTTCTTTTTAAAATATTAATTAGTTGTTATGATTAACTCTTAAAAGAAATAATGTTATAACTCAAATTTTCTTTACTTTTCTTGTTGAAACAATACATTTAAAAAAAAGAAAAGAAGAAATAAGTGTTATTGCATCACAAATATTAATTTTGTATGACTTATTTTTGAAAAATAATTATGGTTATTTTTTCAGTTCATTATGTTTTAAATCAATCATGCGTGAAAATTTCATAACATTCAATTTCTACGTAAATTTTAATTAAAGTTTAGAAAGTTCTAAGAAATACTTTGATTACCAAAATAAAGAGTTTCACTTCAAATCATTATTAAGAATTCATTGCTCATTTTTGTTTTTTGAAAATTTCCTGGTTTATAAAATTACTACTAAAAATATCCTTCCTTAAGAAAAACCGTTTGTGTGTGTGAAGTAAAAAAATAAAAGAAATTAAATTTTTATTTGTAAAAAAAGAAATATTTTGGCTAATGTTTGTTTTTAATTTCCCAAAAAAATTAACAGTAAAATAATTAATGTAGTTGTGAGCTAAATGCCTGAAAATTGAACAATGTAATGCAACAAATATAATGTAATGAATAAATATTATAAGGTCTATCTTGTGCTATTCTAAAATTGAGCGACTTTACATTTAGTTTAAATTTTTCCTCGATAAACATGTACATATAAATTCGAGTATAAAGTTTGCATATAGAAAGTCCTAAACGTCTTCGTTCACATAAGTTTTCTTATTAAAGATCCTGAATTTCAAGGAACCTTTAAATAGCAACATGAGTTGTAATATTGAATGCCTGGACATCGTAAACTACATAAAATTCAACAGAATAATTGGTAAGAAGAATGAGAATATGTTGCAAATATATATCCATCGCATTTACCGCTAACATCTAATGCAGGGGGAGTCACTTCAAGCGAAAGGGCTTTTTGGACCAATTAAAAAATGCATTGGCCAGATAACCAAAACTATTACAAAATGTAAGAATATTGCTTAGAAAACTTTTTAATCTCAAATAAAATTAATTTAAGCTGAAATATAAAAAATTGTTCTAAGCTAATATCCATGAATTTTTACATGCAAAGAATTGATTTATGTAACCTATTTTTATTCATTTTTGGGAGCTCTTTTTTGGTTTTGACCTTAATTTTATGCAATTTAAGCAATATGGGGAGAGAGATTACCCCTAATTTTTTATGGTAAGTGAATTTATATTGTTGAATGCTTTTCTGAAAAATGTATGCATCACTTAAAATGAGACTAACATGCAATGAGGCATACGTTAACTATGTAAATTCTGAATATGATAACGAAACAAAAATGTGAAATATGTGAGCAAAAGGCAGTATATCATCTGTAAATAAAAAGCTCTTTGAAACAATTTTATGGCTTTCTAGTTCTTAATTGAGGCCAAGTGGTAACGTATCGCGCTTCTACACCACAGGTCCAGGGCTCTATCTTCGGGTTGGACAAGGTTGACTCTGCGTTTTATCCCTTTAGTAGGTCGATAAATAAGTACCAAGCTTTCTTGGGGACTAAACACTGGTGGGGTTTTGCTTCAGACTGCCCACCTGATTGGGATATCTGCTCAAGCACTTCAGCGCCCATTGGTCACGTATACTGAGAGGGACATCGTAGGCCTTGGCCCTCATGAGCTGTTGCGACACTGAGTTTAGTTCTTAAATAATAATAAAATAATATATTTTATTTACAAATTTGAATACCTTTCACTGGATAAATGTTTAATACCCATACCTTTAACGAATAAATTTCTCAAAACTTTTTAACAATACTTTTTTCAACATAGAGAAAGTCATACATGTCTAGCAAAATTCTTTCCGATTATTGAATTTTATTGACTGTTCAATAAAACTCATCAAGAGACTGTATGTTTACATAGATTTATGATAGATTTAGATATATTGGAAAATGTTTTATGTATTTTCCGTCCTCAAAGTTATTTCTTATTTAAGCGCGAGTATTTCATTCTGTACGTTATACCGTTTTATACGTTTTACTTATACGTTACACAGCGTGTTATTTGAGCAGTAAGACTCATTTAATTGAATAAGTTTTACAATTTTCTATATTAAATCCAGAAAGTTGTCGCGAACAGTGTGCCTCGTGGATGTGTGTGGTTACACCAAAGGATGAGACTTATTTATAAAATAACACTTTTATTATAACTATCAAATCATTATCTTAATTTGACCTAAGCTAGGGGAATTGTCAGACTAATTACTAATTTAAGTAGCTAAAATAATTGAAATAATATTTATCTACAATTACGGGTCCCCAACATTACTAATCTACCTAATTTGACGTGTCTGATCCTTTTACTTGAACTTCGGTAGCTTCAACTATTATATTTCTATTGCTTTATCTTCAGCATGACAACAATCGCCAACCTCTCTGCAACTTTCCTCTTCATTTGACCTAAAAAAGCAATTCTCATTAATATAAATCACAATTCCTTCACAGAAAGCAGTTTCTTAATCCTATAGCATGATTAAAGTAATTACCCTAGAGCAATAGTCTTCAAACTTTTTCAACTCACGGAACCCCTAGAACTTGAAGGTGTTTTGATGAAACCTCTAAAACTTAAAGATGTTTTTATGGAACCCCTAGAACTCGAAGGTGTTTTCGTGGAACCCCTAGAACTTGAAGGTGTTTTCGTGGAACCCCTAGAACTTGAAGGTGTTTTCGTGGAACCCCTAAAACTTGAAGGTGTTTTCGTGGAACCCCTAGAGCTTGAAGATGTTTTCATGGAACCCCTAGAACTTGAAGGTGTTTTCGTGGAACCCCTAGAACTATAAAGTGTTTTCGTTGAACCCCTAGAGCTTGAAGGTGTTTCCGTGGAATCCTTAGAACTTGAAGGTGTTTTCATGGTAACCCTAGAACTTGAAGGTTTTTTCGTGGAAGCCCTAGAACTTGAAGTTGTTTTTCGTGGAACCCCTAGAACTAGAATGTATTTTCATGAAACCTCATTCCATATACATACTTAGAAGAATATATCTCAAAATAATATTTAAAGTAGATTAACATGTCATAGATACTTTATGTAAAGGCAATTTAAAAATGTATTGCATTTATTATTTAAAAATTCTAAACGTTTTTTAATATAATTTACGCATTAATAATATTAATTTGTGATCCAAGTGTTACCTTCTCATACATTATATTTAGTAATTGGGATATGTGCTTGCTTTTTTTCGCACAAATTGTCGGTCTAAGTCTCTTGAGATTAAATGCAATCGCATTACATATTCCGAGTTTAATGTGTTTTTATATTTTGTTTTTGTTGTCACTAGTATTGAGAAATATTTTTCACTTAAATACATTGTGCTTAATGGCATTAAAATATTTATAGCTGATGAGAAGTACTGAGTATTTTTCCTGAATTTAGGAGCCGTTCTTGCTTAAATTTAGATTTTAACACATCGAATCTGTTGATAAGTTGTTTCCTCTCCATTATAGATGTTTTTTCCCACAAATGGAAACAGGTGCATTTCCCATTAGAAAACTATTTAATTTGAAAGACAGTGCTAACTAACGAGTATAAAAACAATAGGATATTCAATATTTCGTAGGAAATACATACAAAGATAAAATGTTTTACTATTCTTTTATTATATTATAGTAAATGTTTAAAAAGTGTATCAAAAAAATAAAGTTATTATATATAAATAAAATTTTCAGTTTTAATTAATAAGGGATGAGCTTTAGATACTTGTAATTATACAAACTTTATTGAGAATGGGAATCCATTTTGCATATATATTTATAAGTTTCTTTTCAATTTTTTATTATGACTTGTGGAACCCTGGGTATGCCTTGTGGAACCCCAGCGTTCCGTCGAACACAGTTTGAAGACCACGGCTCTAGAGGATTATTAAAAATTTGCGAATAGAACCCGTTATATAGCTTAAAGACTTATTGGAATTTTTAATATTTGATCTTTTCAGTACTTTTCTTCAATCGCTCTTCATTAATTTTCTAAACTATTCATCAAATATATTAAAATCCGTGTGATGATTTTCTTGCTAAGCAATCAAACCTATTTGCAATGGATATATTTAGAAAAATATTCAATTATATTTTTACTATACTATGATATATAAACTTATACACAACAATTTACATTATTTAGAGATATTACACAATGATCCTCTAACTCATATCATTAAAACATATTTTCCTTTATCTTAAAGATGATTGCGGCCGCGGTAGCAGAGTGGTCAAGGCATCGGATCATGGCTAGCGTGTCATGAGTTCGATCCCAGTACCACTAAAGACCCGCCTTGTAGGGGAGCGATGCATGTTAAATCTGTCGAGAGCTCAAACGTCCTCCCGTTGGTGTGGTGTGGATGTTAGGAGAGGGGTGCCAGCTCAAGTATCGTCCGCGTCACTTGACCATGGTTCAAAATTACGCGGACCGTCGCCAAAAGCTCTCGTGTTGCTAATCAGTACGACGTTAATATTCTCTCACTCACTTAAAGATGATTTTTGCTAGAAATATTTTTTCAGTTAATTTGCATGTTAAATATTTAATTGATTACATTCGTACATAGCCATATATATATTTTGCTGTAAATTGTGAAGAAAAAAAACTCCTCTGTGTGTATCTATACATATTAATCACTCATATACTTTGTTTTTCAATATAGCTCTTCAATGCCCAAGCAACCAACATCGAGTAACTTGTGGAACAGCTTGTCCAATCACATGCAAGAATCGAAACAACCCTCCACAATTTTGCACCTTGCAATGCTACATCGGCTGTGCTTGTAATGACGGATACGTTAAATTAAAGAACAATTCTGGGCCCTGTGTAAAACCAAGTGAATGTCCAGATAACTAAATTTCAAATTTAATAAAATTTCTAAGACTTGATTGTAATAAATATAATACTAAAATTCTTTAAAATATAGACTTTTTTCTCTGTAAAACACTCTTTGAATTTTGAAATATTGTTGAGAAAAAAATGTATAAGTGCCTTTTCTAATGTTTCTAATTTAAAAAAACTGAAATTTGAATATGTGAAAGAAATATTGTTTATATTTCAATTTAAAGCGTAATTTAATGCAATATAATAAAAATATTATCTCCATGTCAGTTTCTTATGATCATTTTGAAATTTATGGAATGAACTTATATAAAAATATAACTTCTCGTACTAAAATATTGCAGTGTGCAGTTCGCCTTTTTTCCAATATACATTTTATTTCAAATTGAAGGAATCTAACAGTCAGGATTTGGAAAGAATTCGTATCTTTTTTCAATAAAATACGATTCTTTTGAGAAGGAACAGAGAGAAATTCATTCGTTTTTGAAATTCCGGTAACATTAATTGATCGAAAAAATAATAAAAGGAACAATATTATAAACAAAATATGTTACATCATACTATATTATATATTATATTTCATTGTAAACTGTATATTACACTATTTAAAAATGTTTTACAATATATGAGAGATATTACTATTACATATATGTAATATATAATGCCCCATTATACATAACATCACACATCAAAAAATTTTGTTCAGAATTTCGAAATCTACTTATGCAGAAAAGATGTTCTTTGGTATAAAGAAAAAAGGAAATCTGAAATCTAAAATTAATTTTTATGTTAAGTACTGCTATAGGGCATGGAGTTTAAGAGTTGCCCAAATGAAAAGTGGACACGTGCAATTGTGTCAAAATGACTGCAGGTATAGCAGCGCTACCGAACATGGATATAAAGGGAGGTAGGGGATGTACACCATACAACGTGCAACGATGAAACCTGTTCTTGGTAGAGGAAAAAGATAAAAAAATAAAGTCGTGCTAATCACGGATGCATCTATATCGGAGAAATGCTCGGTAGTATGGTTTCTGATTGCATAAGGTGAGCTGAATTCAGGCAATTATCAGCGAATGGGGTCAGTCTATGGCGAGTAATGCTTAGTTCGAACAATTGGGGCCAAAGTTTTCGTGAAGGGTGGTAGACGATTTCAGATCTCCATGACAATACCAGCCCAAACATGCTTCGTACAGCCCAAATAACCTCAAAAAAATTTCGTTAAAAACTGCTGTAACACCCACCGTACAGTCCGAATTTGTCTCCCTGAAACGTTCTACGCTTTTTTTTCACTTGAGAGAGCATTACGTTTCCATTCGAACGATGAGATGAAGGAAGCTACGCAGGATACTACATCGAAGACATAGTCCTACAATGGGACCTGTGTTACAAAGCCCATGGCGATTTATTTTAATTCCAATAAATGTATTCTTTTTATTCAACTTGTTCACTTTTCACTAGGGTAACACTTATATTTGGCATTTTCATGGTAAGAAGTCAAAGTAATTATTGTAACAGAAAAAACGGCATTTTCGTGCTTTTTAACAATTATTGCGACGAGAGGAGACCTTCTAAATAGCTACAAGAAAAAAAATAGTTAGTATTAAATTTTTTAAAGAAAAATATAATATAGAAATTACAGCGCACGATCAAGAGGAAGACGGGAAAAAACTTGGTTCAGAATAATTCGACAAGAGAAGAGAGAGAACAACTAGGATTATGAAGCATTGCAGTGCGCATTGCACTATTTACTGCTTAGTATTCCCTCGTCAATAATCATAGTTTTCGACTATTTGTATTATAAAAACTTTGATTTTAGCTTAAAACAATCAAACTCAAGTTTAGTGTTTTTCCATTTTTCAAACATTTAACCCCTTGTGGCAATATTAAATTTTGAAATTTTTTTAAAATTTATTTTTCTCCAAATCTCCAAACCGTAGAACATTTTTTCCACATAGGTAGTTTCCGCTTAATAATTTTTTTTCTGCATATAACTGCGATCAAAACTGATAGAGATATAATCTTAATTTATTATTTGAAATTGGGAAAAAATAGCATCTGTATGGTAAACATATATAAATATATCATCGACTCTTTTTTTGTTTTCGTATTCATTTTAAAGAGCAAATTATAAATATTTAATGCATTTCAATCATAAGCAAATGATTCGACAATGTGTAAGTTTTTTTCCTAATCGCTGCATATTAGCTATAAGCCTTTGCAAACAAAGCAAATCCCCACATGTGAGAGCCATTTCAGTGGTGGCACCATCTAGAGGCGGCTCTCGCTATTAAATTTAGACGTTTGAATTAATTTAATTAAAGCATTCGTCGGATGTTAAATATTGCCATTATTTAATTTTGCCTAGAGTAACAAAGCCAAATTGATATACTCAAGGAATCTTTTTTATGCCACATAATCATAAGACATGCGGGCGCATCCAGAAAATCTATCGACGTCAGCCATGATGGAGCCCGCAACCTTGGGCTTACGAATCGTGCACAGGCTACCTCTGAGCCACCAAGCTCTGAGCAGAGTAAACTTCATCATTCTGGAATCTATACTTATAATTCCTTGAAAAGAAGACTAGGTTTTACATTAATTTTTAACTATGCTGTAGAGATTGTTTTCAAAGAAATATTTCGCTCTATTTTTTATGTAAAATGTTCTACATTTACTTACATACAATAATTTACACTTTTATATTGTATTCATTTTACCCATAGTCTTATTTTTTTTAATTGATTGTGTCTTTTTTCGATGTAAGCACTAAATTTTCCAGCTTAACTGAACCTAATGTATGGTTAATACATATATTGCAAAGACAACTTGAAAAAATTATGTTAGGTCTTAGCTTTTAGTTGAACCTTTTTGACCGAAAATACAATACATATCACCAAGAAATGAAAAATGACAGATTTTTTTTATTATTATTAGGAATCAAAACTTTGATTTCCATTGATGTCTTTCAAATGTTATTGACTTTACTGTTTGCTCTAAACACAAACAGAATTATAATTAGATAAAGTTATTATACAGACAAAACTTTTTTTATAAGATGGTTTATAGCACATTCGCGGTCATTCCCAACATTATAATAACAAGTACCTAATTTTTCTTGTGTTTGGCGATCTTATTGTTAAAATTCTGTAGTAATTAGAGTGCTTTTTGAAATAAAAGTCTAGATTGCCGCTGAATGTGTAGATCATAAAATTATATCCACTACTATTTTACAGTATATTATGCAGTAGAGTAATTATAATTGTAAATGATATTCATCACATTCAAAACAAAGATTAAAACTAAAAAGAACAGTGATTTCTATTGAAATCCATCTACTTATTTCATAAACACGTGATACTTTTGAGGAATTACTGCATTCCTAATATTCCCCCTTCATTTACTTCTTTAATGAACAAACATACAACTTAAAAATAAAAACTATGAAGAACCAGGGGTCATTGTTCTTTTTCAGCACTTACTTATATCCAAAACTCCCATTGTAGCACAATGAGCTTCCCAGGACACAACACGAAACCTTTTTTGCAGCTACGAAAAGAACAATAGTCTTGTAGTCTAACTTAGCTACAATAAGCTTTGTCCATGGTGTAAATGGGAGGAACATTCAATAATTTTGTTGATTGAAATTACTTTTCTAACGATTATAAAGACATTACGCAAAAAGATGAACACTAACTACTACTATACAAATCTAAAATAAAAACAGTAATCAAAATTTTACTACATCCAACGTATTGTCAGTTACTTCCACCATGCCGTTCCTCTGAAAACGGTTAAAATCTCGCTAAGAACACCAGGAAACGCGCATAGGTGACATAACGCTACTTAGCAAGGGCTCCTTAACTAACACTAGCTACATCATGAAATTCGTAAGCTTGGTGGAAGGGAAGAGAAGTGGGAGGTCCCTGACCTCCTCCAGGGTGTTCTCTCTCAAAATTGGGGTGTAAACGAACCAACGGCGTAACGTAGAATCTTAGGGCTCCCCTGCAAAGTAAGATTTCGGGCTCCAAGCCAGATCTTACAAAGGGTACTTACTTGCTTCCAGTCAGGCTTCGGATCTCCTACACAGGGGTTGTGGGGGTGTACGTTAGCCATTGAAAGGAACCGAATCGTACTGTCACTTGTAAGGTGCTCAAAGCTATGGCTAACGACAGGAATATATCTAGCTCTTTGCCGCGATGAATTTCGTGGACCTTGATCTTACGCCGTCAGACAGATGGCATTAGTTATAACAACATCATGAAATATAGTGGCTGCAATAGCCAAGAGTCATAGTCCCGAACTCGTTAATGGAATTGTTTTTCTCGAGTCCTGATGCCACTTAAGATCCAACGTATAAGAGAGCTGATTCATGTTAAAGCTATCAAGGCTAAGTATCCGAACACATTCGGAATATTTTTTAAGAAAATAGCATATTTAAACATAATAAATGCTTTTTAGGACTTAATACCAATAAATACTAATATTAAACAAACAATATTTAAAATAAATTGCCTAAATTTTACAAAAAAACACAATTATAAGTGAAGTTTTAGCAATATTTTGGAAAAACTTCAAAGCAATTAGAGAAAAAAGTGATAAACTTTTATTATAAAAGTATTACTAAATCAAAATAGATGCATTTATCTAGAAAATGTACCAAAATTTTAATGTTTTATTAACATTTCAAAACTTTAGAGCTGATTGAGTAAACATTATAAGAAATGTCTGAATCTTCATGAGGCCATTTATTAAATAACAAGCCATAATTCAAAAATTATTCATACAATAAGAAATATTTTAGTACATTATCTAGAAAATAAATATCAGGTTCAAAATGTTTTATTGAAATACATTTGTAACATTATGAGTTATCAGACTCGCCATGGTCGATTTTGAACAATTTAAATACCCACTTCCGGTTTTTCTAACTTTATAAATTTGATTGTAACTTGGCCTGTAGGTAGCGTAGAAACAAATCAAAGTATGTTTTGTAAAGCCAAAAGATAGCTCTATTCAATAAAATAAAAAATAAAAATATTTAAATGACCTAATTTGGTCATTTTTAACGTGTTTGGATACGGTTAAGAAATACTCACATTAGAGTGATGTAGAAATTCTGGGAGTGAGGTGTTATATCATTGGTGTCGTCGTCATTTGACGTGATTGTAAATTATTAGGTCCATCTCTAGTATTCCTCGTGTAATGCCTAAGTGCTACGTTAAATAAAATATCAATCACGCCATGAGATTCTATGATTTAGCAGATGTTTCTCCGTCAGGAAAAACCTAAGTTTCAAACGGTTGGCCCAACAGTGGCAAATGTTATGTAGAATTTTCAGTATTAGAGCAGCAAGATAGTCGTATTACTCAGTGGAATCCCATTTCTAGTTAGACATATTTATATATTTGTGATAAAACAGCAATCTTGGGAAAAACCAATTTATTTCATTCTTTAGTATCTGATTAGTGACTAATATCTGCTATTACCAATAAAACAGATTGAATATACTTTTTGAAATATCTTTAATTAAATATATCTACATGACTTTAATATATATTATTTTTTTCTAATAATGAGAGCGTTTAAATCAAATTTTCAGTTATTTATCATAAAGTCAAAGTAAATTTTACAGTGCTACATAAAAAACTCTCCCTTCTCGCTCTCTTTACTTAATTTTTAAAGTAAAACTTAAATTGATATTTCTTAATCAGAAATAAAGATGATTATTATCTATATTTTTAATATTTTTAATGTAAAAAATCTATTTAAAAATGTTTTACATACAAAATTAATTATAAATTGCTATTTAATTATTGCTTTTTAAAAAATTTATTTTCCTCTTGGAAGATTTATTTAAAATTCAGATGATTTCTTTATGTTTCTTATGTCGAGGTAAAATTAGCAACAATAAAACTAGAGGAAAGATTTTTTTTTTATTTTTCAAGTTATTGGAAACTTATTGAATTTAAACTGTTTCAAGGTATTGTTAGCTGTAGCTAGTTTTACAAGAAATCAAAATTCTGTTTTCCAATAGACGCAATCGGGCATTTTTAAAAAATAGTTAAATAAAATTACTTTGCAAATTTTTTACTCAAGAGAGTTGATTTCGTTTTTCAAACTGTCTCTTCTGTCTTCTAACTTTGCAAAAATAACGAAGTGAAATATTTGGATGGATTACATTCTTTTTAAAAAATATTCAGTCCAAAGAAAACAAACAGGAATTCACGAAATCAGACAACCATCAATTTTTTCTGGTTTTTCGTGTTGTCTGAAATAAAATAATAGGATCCAGTTATCTTACAGAAACTTGAAAATTCAAAAGTTTTACATATTTTTAAAAAGCAGCTGTGGCATATTATTATCAAAGAATTTCACAACAATTGTTAGCCAATTTTTGTTATGATGTAATAAATATTTCAATGATATCAAGAATATGAGAATTATACTTCGCATTAAATTTAAAGTCAGGCAATTTAAGAACGAATACTACTTTTATTTGGCATCGCTAATGCCTTAGAAATACTTAATGGTGGTTACTTGATCTAAATGTATTTTTTTTTAAAAACCTTAAAAGGTTTCAAATAAAAAATAAATATTATATCATATTTTAATACTTACCCAGAAATAAAAATAATGATGTGTGCCCTCTCTTCACTAAGATTTTTAATCGAACTTACTTATATTTAGATGTTCTTTAAAATATTTTACTTTGTGACGGATCTATACGCGTCTATGACTAACCCCTTGGGGACTCTTCTGGGACAATATTTTACCAACCAACTTTCACCGAAGGAAAAAAACGTTATCTTGCAAATTATGTATTTTTTATAAATTCTGTATTCGTGAGTTTTGAGAGTTAGTTGGGGAGTGGAGGATCGTGAATTTACTAAGTGCAAATCTGGCTATAAAAGTGTCCATTGAAGAATTCCAAGAGAGGATCACTCGGAGGTGATCGAATCCAGTGAAAGATTACCGTTCAAGGCTTCAACAGTAGGACTTTACAAGAGTACAGGTATCGTGAGCCTTATTTAATTAGGAGTTAAAAAATAACTTATTAGAGCGTGGCGGAGTTGAAATTGATCTTGTATAGGTTATCGTGGAATCAGTTGAGGGTCCGTAATATTATCCCCAGGCTAACGGGTCTCACCTTCGGGCTCTGCATATTGATCAAATTTCTTAATTGGATTATTATTGCGTTTGCTTGGTATTTGTGACAATAAAATAATGAGAGTGAATCATGTTGACTGATTATTCAGTTCTTCCCACACATCTAGCCGGGTCCGAGGGTAAACAAGAGGGATTAGAGGGAAGCAGGAACCGACAAGAATTACAACTTGCATGCAAGAGATTCACAAAATAAGTATGCTAGATTTTCTACAATGTTATTGTAGAATACAGTCTACATTATAAAACTATAAAATTAATTAAATTTCAATTATTTACTGAAAAAATATTCAATATGAAAATCTAAATGATGTTTTTAAAACCGTAGGAGTCATCCCTTATAACATTCGATTTTTTAACTGAATGTCAGGTAATCTAAGAACTACTCTGATCCTTCGAAAACAAATTAAATCTTGTATATAAGTGGTTTCAAAACTATCTAGACTATTCTTATGTTACAAATATTAATAGCGTGATTTTTAAAGTACAAACTTAAATTATACTTTAAACGGAAATTGGATGGAAGATCTATTATGATATATCAAACACTGTATAGTAATCTCTAACCATTTTCGATTCTATAAGGAGGGCCCTCATGAGAATTTCAACATAACATGGCTTTTTCTCAAGCATTCAGGTAATACGAAGATGGATCAAATATAAACCTTTAACTTCTTCGTTTTCACTTTTGATACCATCCTCTAAGTTATCACGGATTGCAAACAGTAACTGAATATCTTCTGGTTGAGGAAGCTGTAAAATCTGAGATAAATGAAACAAAAAAACCGCTTTTGTGTATAGTCTAAATGTCCACGTTTGTTTGTCCGTGACTGTTTATTCTTTTCGACGGTTTATTTGTTAAAATCAATAAATGTACAATTATAATACCAAGAAGTTTCTTCGTACCTTCAACGACTGAAACTTGATAAAAATATTCCAGTAAAATGTTTCAAATCAATTTGGGTACCCCGACGTGTGTATATATATAGCCTGGCGGATACAATAAAATATCACGACACCATAAATGCACGCGTGCGTAGAAAAGAATTACAATTACCAATCAGAGACAGCATTGAACAATTAATATTTTTTCAAAAAAATATCATTTCTAAATAATATAGTGAATATGAACACCAGATTATCAATTGGTTTTAATTCCACCGTGGGAACGATACACTTAGCAAATGCCGTGGAACAACGTTAGTGAGGATTTGAATTGTGATTTAAGGGATGGGCGACCATTCCATTTATCATAATTCGTCTTCCTAACCAAGTGGTTACAGAGTGCACAAAGTTCAACTATTTTCCATGTGGGTTCGATGAGTAAAACTATTAAGGGTACAGAGAAGCACCTGGATACTTCACTGGGCTTATTACCTGAAGTTGGTGTGGAAGATAGGACGCTATGACAATTACTGCTAAATCACAGCAATGGACCAATAGGAAGCTAGCTGTCCCTTCGTGAGAGACTGGGTGATTCCTTTATTATACTGAACCATTAATTGCTTGTCTGCTAGTATTTAGATTTAAGATTCTATTGGATATATTATTGGATATTATGTCATTGGATATAAGACGCCATTCTCCTTTACCCTACACATTTCGGTACACTTAGCAGCCATAGCTATGTCTGTTAAGTTTGGATGCTAATTCTTATATTTTGCCATCAATTGCTTCCAAGCTTTGATAGGACAATGCGAGACCGGATATAGCATACAATTCTCAATGGCTCTTCGATCAGAATACAAAGTCATTTTGTCCAACCTGTTTTCTTGTTATCACTCTAACTACTTGAAAGATTACACAAATGGATTAGCTTACAAGGAATTTTTCTACAAAGCTAAAGCAAAATATGTTTGTTTTGATTATTTTTTTTAATTTTCTGAATTTTTTGACTTATAAAGGATTTTTTCCGTTCCTGTCTTAATTAAGCCTAATTTGGTTTAAAGAAAAACCAGTTTTAAAAACGTTTTTCTTTTCAAAAAAACTTATTTGTTAAGAAATGTTTGTTCATTTTTTACAATTTTCTACATTTTTTGTATGGGATCCTATATAATTTATGTTATATTTAGTTAAGTAAAATTACTTGGCAAATTTTAGTTTAGTACATATTATTCTATCAAAATAATGTTCAGTGTTACTTATAAAAAATTACTTTGAACTTTTTTTTAAATTGATATTTTTTGTTTGAATTGCAGTTTAGAAAAATACATTGAAACACAATAATGAAACATCGTTTTGTTCTCTGACATATCTTCTTAATAAAGTACTATATATATATATACAACAGCAAGATGTCACGGGGCATTCCGTACTGTAATTTGTGCAAGAATCTCTTCAAGTTTTCAAATAAAACAGCGAACTATATTGGAATTATTACTTCTATCTAGCTTTGCTAGTTTGGTTCTATTGTGACGGGTCTATCCACGTCAATTTTCCATTAATCCTCTTGGGTAACTTTGGGGCCAGTAATTCTATTTCACAGCCTCCTCGGGAAAAACACGAGATAGTGATATGCTAATGAATTCGACTAGATAAAGTCTAGATTTAGTAAGAAAGTAGTAGGAGAAGGAATTGCCAAACTAGTTGTAAGTATCGTCTACGGATCTCTCCAGCGAGCTTAGCGCGTATTAGATAGTAATTGATATTGTTAATCATTGAAGTAATCAAAGGGATTAGAGTTAGTACCAACCTGACGTTAGTAAGGGTTCGTCTCCTTTGTCAATTCAGAGAGCTGAGATTACTTAGTAGGGAATATTAGATTTAAAGGTTAGAATTGAATGTTAGAGTGGTGTATCAGGATTAATCTAGGGAATTGAACAATCACTCCAGGGTTTCTACTTGTAATTTGAACTTGTAATTGTATTTGTGTGTTGTTAATAAATATTTGTAATTATGGCTTTATTGGTGATAAAATATGTTTTCTTCTATACACCAAGCGCGCCGGGCAATGTGAACCCAGTCCAAGATAGGACAGGGGCACGACACTATCCAATGAAACAGGTGAGTGTCTTATAGTTTTGATGGTTTTGTTCTCTCTATTTCTTGAAATTAATGAATCACACATAACAGATAATGCTTGAAAATTAACAATAAAAAATTCTAATTGGTGCATATTATGCATACAAGAAAATTTATTTACAATGATTCTCAATAGATATATTGCATGAATTAAAGAAAACAAAATTATTCATCTTAAATTTTTGAAAAAAATCATTCATTTATGCAGAAATACTATAAACTAGAGGAAAGTATTTTTGAATGTAATATGGGGCCTCTATATCTCCTTTGATGTTCAAAGTAGAAAAACTTCAGTAACCTCAAAAATTGACAAAAATTTCTTTCATTTCAAAATTTTTATTGACTTTTTGATAATAAAATGTAAATTGCTTGAGTTTCATAAGACCATTTAAATTATCAAATTCATCGGAAGATAGAAATCCGAATGCTTAAGATATATTTGAATAAATTTTCTGACGATTAATAATATGCCATGTATAAATTCAGAAAAAAAACCCCTCTTATTATACATTTTTTAAGATCTTAGTGTAACAACGATTTTATTTTTACGGTTCTTGCGGTGTATTTCTTAATCATACGTAAAGCAAACTCAAACATTTCAGTAAATTATAAATGATATCTACAAACAATATTTGTGAAATACCACCTTCAGAAATAAACAAAATACGATGATTTTCGTCACAATCATAATTCTTAAGCAAACAACGCTCACTAAAATAAATTTTTTTAATTTTCAGAATTATTTAAGCGTAGAACAGATTTTTTTTTTCATATTACAGGTTATAGAAACTACACAATTTTCATTACTGATTATGCATGTGGTATAGTAAAAATATTATGAGTTAATAACTTTCATTTATAAAAATTTAATATATTTGAATAAATAATTTAAGAATACAATCAATGATGTATTCTCCTTCGTTGTCATGATGCTCAAAGTTGGTTTAATCGCTCTCCATCGAACTGAGCTGGACGACCAGGACGGGCTACGTCTTTGAGGCTAAAATTTCCATTTTTGAACTTGGCGTACGTATCACAGGCATTTCTTTCAGCTATGACACCCTCTCCATACCCACCACAGATGTCACTAGCAACCTTTGGGATCTCAGAACCTTGATTAAAAGCAAAAAATGAGAATCGAAAGGGCTCTCCCCCCCCCCCTTTGGCATCCCATTTTAATGATAGGAAAGTTAGCATAAATTAACTCGAACAAAAATACGAATCATACACCCCAATAGAACAAGATATTTTCTTTCAAATAGTTTAAAGTATTATGCCAAAAACATTTAATAACATTCGGAATGACACAATTTAAATAGATTGCTGACCCCTGATAAGTTACTCATTAAAAGCTATTTTTACAATATGAAATACATCCTGTTTTTGAAATATAAAGGAAACACTGTACATCCTGAAAACCTATTCTTCTTGAAAGTTTATTTTTTGTGAGAAATAACTCATTGTGTCACTGTACTAGAATATTTTATCAACACAATATTGCGTTCCCTTTTGGCCTTTTAATCATACGAATTTTCCAGAAATAAACTTGTTTTTCTCATATTCTATACATGAAAATTTATGTTCTATATACTAATTGTAGTGCTTCTATAATGCAACGTATTTTTAAAAAGCATTTGATGTCGACAGCAAATGAATAAGAGACATTTATAGTGATACTATCGAATACATCTTTCTTAGGATTTCACTCTTCATTTTAAGAGTTACAGTTCAGTTCTCTTGTGTAGAATTTACCATAATCGCTGTTGTTACATTGAATACAGCACTGTTATTACATTGACATAGGAGCAACAAAAATGAGTTGACAGTGAACTACAATATTTAACTTAATCATCGAAGAACTACTAAGTTAAAAAATGTGATTAAAATGAAACAATATTATTTCAAAATAAATAGGAATCAATTAAAGAATTTATTGAAAAATAAATGCAAGCGTTGATTAGAAGAGAACAAATAATATTCAAATGAAGCCACTGTGTCTAAAATTGCAAAGTAATAACATTATTTATTATTGAATAAATGCATTAAATTAATTACACATTCAACATATTTCCGCAAGTCTTTCGAATATTCTTTAGCTAAGAGATTTTAAAAAGTAATGAATGTGTCAATGAACTGTATATAAATCGTCAATGTAAATCACTACAACGCAAAGAATTTAATTGAAAGATTTAATCGTAATAAAAAAAAAACAATATAATATAATTGAATCAATATACATTTCTAAATATTCCCACAAAACTTCTGTAAAATACTTAAGAGAAGAGAAGGAAAAAAGCAACTTCAGAGTATATTCATTGATTTTTCAAAATACAAAAAATGGAGAAAAATACTTCTACTAACATAATGAACCTAGCAAGAACATAAGCTCACAAATCTACACTGCTGGCCACCGCAAATGCAACACCAAGAAAGACAAGAGATAGCACAACAAAATTTATTTTGTAGATAACATGTTGACCAAGTATCAAATGATTAAATTTATAGACTTCTGTGAAGTGTGGTTCCTGCCAGAATCAGTAGCCAGAGTAGCCGCTATTGTTGGAGATCACCGCTGTCATACGCCTCGGTATTGATTCAAAGAAACTTTGGATGTGTTCTTGGGGTACAGCAGACCAAGCAGCTTCCACACGTTGTCAAAGTTGATCTGGTGTGGCCGCTGGGGGTGTAATCTGGGTCAATCGTTGAGCAACCATGGACCACATGCTTTCTATCGACAAAAGATCCGGAGAGCGAGCCGGCCAGGAAAGCAATTCAATCTGGTGATTGACGAAAAACCTTTGGACAATGCGTGCCACGTGTGGTCGCGCATTATCCTGTTGAAATATGGCTGTGGCCAAGTCTCGAAGGTAAGGAAGGACAACTGGCTCCAACACCTCGGAGATGTAGCGCTAGCTGTTTAAGGTACCGGCAATGCGTACTAGAGGAGTGCGAGAGTGATATCCAATACCGCCCCAAACCATAATACCCGGTGCAGGACCAGTGTGGCGGTGAATAACCCAACTATTCAGCATCCTCTCTCCACGGTGTTTCGAGACTCGAATCCGACCATCGTGGTGTTGCAGACAGATGCGTGACTCGTCAATAAAGACAACTTCATTCCATTCTGCCACCCACACCCTTATTTCGTCGCACTATTGATGGCGGAGACGTCTGTGGTTCTGCGTCAAGGGTAGACCAAGCAATGGACGTCTTGCGGACAGACCACTCTGCTGTAAACGGCGTCCAACGGCGTCGACACTGATTGTTGCGTTACAGACTCAATGTGCTGTGCTATGGTTCGTGATGTGACTGAGCGATCCGTCATTGCCATGCGCACAATTTCCCTGTCCTCACGTGAAGTGGTGCACTGAGGTGGATGCGATCGACCACGTCTGTCCGTCTTACCCTCCTGCATCCAACGGTCACATATCCGCATTACAGTTGTTTGGTTTCGTGCAACACGAGTACCGATTTCCCTGAAAGATTATCCACAATCTCGGTAGGCCACTATCCTTCCTCTGTCGAACTCGGACACTTGATCAAAAGCTGATCGCTGTTTTCTACGAGACATAACTGATCGTTTTTTGGAAAAAACCACAACAGAAAAACACAATTATCGAACTTGAAATCGTCGAAATCTCCAAGCCTTAAATAGCGCTTTGAGGTGGCGCCACAGGCATGCGTGATGTGTATCTGCGCTGAAATTCTAATCATTTGCATATCTCACCTCCGCTAATGCATGCTGTAAATTTCATGTTATTTGCGTGCTTCCTTCAGGGTGTTGCATTTACGGTGGCTAGCAGTGTAGATACATATTATAATATCAAAATTACCTAATACCTTTACCATGCTTCAAATTTATCAATTTTACTTAAATAACTGGAGCATGCTATTTCTTATATCAACTGAAGAATAAAGAACACAATAAAATGAATGAATAATCTTACACAATTTTCATTTATAATATATATGTTAGAAATAAATACATTCTCTATATGAATTTCCTGTGGATTGTGTTCCAAAATATTAGCAGTATAAAAAAAGTAAAATACTATATATATATTTCAAGTTCTTAAAGAAATACAATAAACAATTTATAAAATGCAATGCTGGTGCATTTCTGTAAGATATTTCAAAATTAAGGTCACAAACATAAAATCTATAAAAATTGATGAACTGTTTACTACGTTGCAATGAAATGTGGCTCAGAGACATATTACAATGTCAGGAAGAATATAGCTACGTGAGAATATGGAAAATATTTTAATTGTGAATTAAGATAGAAGTCATATAAAAAAATGTTAAATCATGAATCAGAGATAAAGCATTTACCTCGGGAAGAGCTGTCTAATATGAAGTGTGACGATTGTGAACTGCTATACAAGCCTCACAACGAGCTACCATACTGTTAATGAGGGTGCTAATGAGTATTTCGGCAACAAAGGCCGTTTTTCCAAAAGCGGATTAAAAATTCCCGGGGGGGGGGGTCCTGGGAGAGGAGCTACGTTTAGAAATGGTTTTATCTAGACCATTTGATTCATATTCAATAAAACTGTGATCTCGAGACTTCGAGTGTTAATCCTTGCGGCGAATATCCGCCCCTTCACGAAATTCATCAACAAGGTAAGCTGTGTGAAGCCTCGAATTATCGTCCATAAAAATGTGGTCTGTACCCAATGCTTCCAGAAAAACTTCAAACAGGCTTTCAGGATCTCATCCCTATAGCTCTGTTGACAGTACCCGCATCGAAAACGTACAGTGGTGTAGGATTGCTCAACATTATTCCACCACAAACAAAGATTCCTTTGCCACCAAGTCTGTCGATTTTTATAACGTAGGGGGATGAAAGCGAGCTCCGTTTCCTCTCCAAAGGAAGATTAGACGAGAATCACTTTGTCTTGTACATTTCGATTCATCACGGAAAAGAACACGCCCCCATTCTTGTGGTGCCCACGACTGCAGTCAAAGGGACACACCAGGCTGGACTCCGGGCGTAAAGACCAGTCTCTGCAAGACGGCTGTAGACTGTTTGCCTGGAAATTCTTCAAGACACAGCAGCAAGGTCACAAGCAAGCTGAGGAACCGTTGTCCACCTATCTCGTCGTGTGCTTAATGCCAAGTAGCGATCCTGTGCAAATATTGATGCTCTGTAGTGAGCTTGGACGACCTTCCTGGTCGTCCAAGGTCCTGGACCAATCGATTCCACAGCCGGAGACCACTTTCGGATTTCTTGCAGCAATCGAGCTTCCTCCACTCGAAACTGGTCAGCTTCAGACCTGCCAATGGCTCTCCAACTCAAGGAATCATCTAAACCAGAGGTACTCAACCTTTTTTCTGCTGGACCACTTAGATATGTCATATATTTCGCACGGGCCGCATACATATGATGGCTATTCCACGCGGGCCACAACATGAGAGTTAATAGAGGGGGAGAAATATTTTATGACCAAGATAACATAAAAAATTTAAAATGTGGAAATTGATCAAAATTTTTAAAACTACTATTTTGCCTTTTTTAATTATTATTTTTTATGTGTTTTATTTTTGTCACTAAATTTTTCTAAATTTTGAGCACTTAAGAATCCCTATTTCACAATTTCTGCATCAGTAAATGGTTTCATATGACTACAAAATTTTAACAACTTTCATAGGGTGCCTTTGTTACGGCTGTGACATTACTACTGACAAAACACTTTTTAGTTGCAGCATGAAGATTAATGGGGGGGGGGGGGAGAAATGCTTTAAGATCAAGATAACACAGTAAATTTAAGATGTGGAAATTGATCACAAAACATTATAATTCCAATTTTGTTTGTTTTAGTTATTTTTTTATATTTTTTTTATTTTATCACTGAATCTTTTCTTAATGGGAAGTATTTAAGACTATTACTTCACAATTTCTGCATCAGCAAACAATTTCATATGATAACCAATGATATAACGTTTCATACTGTGCCTTTGTTATCGCTGAGACATTACCACTAACGAGCATTTTTTTGCTGTTGTAAAGATTATTCAAGAAAGCCTATTTATCACCTCTTGGAAGAGATCTTCGAATAAAAGTGCCATTAAATGACTCCTGTTTTTTTTTTTTTTAAGTACTACACTTTCGTGACAAATCAAACACTGAACCATGCTTGTTTCTTACTTCAAAATAGCCAACTTTGCAACCGTCTTGAAACAATCTATTTTCTTCGAATAGTTTTCGCTTGCAAGATATGAAAGATAGTTAAAAATTAGTTCCACTCAGAAAATGACTGTTGTCTATTATAACTAATCAGGGGGAAAATATCAATTCGCACCCATACGACATCGACAGCAAAAAGCAAAATTGATATATTTGATTTTTTAAAAAAAGAATTCCGTGCCACAAATATTCATAAATAATTTTTTTTTCAGAGCAATGAGCCATGACTGGGTCATTTAAAAAGGCCCAGAGGGCCACAGGTTGAGTATCGCTGATCTAAACAATTATGAGATCACTATTTTCCAATTGATTAACTTGTTTGTTTTAATGTAATATTTACAAAACTGGAGGCTAAATTCCCATATACTTGAACGGTCTCAATCCAGTAGTTCTGCAAAAACTAATGCTAAACCGCATCGTTTCCAAAAATGAAGGTTGATATTGTACTCCAAGTTGAATAAATACAAATTCTATCGTTTCACTGGAGGCATTTTAACATTATAAGGAAAAACATTTTTGAGACCTTCGTTTTGGACATGAATATATATAGAGAGATGAGATATTCTACAAGAGATATTTACCCACTCCCTCCCGGAGAAAGGGTATATTCCAAAAAAAGGCAGATCATTTATCTTCTAAATTCTGAGGGACTACTTTAAAAGTTTTCTTTCATAACTTTAAATAAATTATCATTTTTATTAAACTATCTTTAGCAGCACGCGCCCAAAATTGTTTGTATATGAGAATAATAATCTTCGATATATATTCATTCTCTATTTTTCCAAACAATGAGTTATAATTCTCAAAATTACTACACTATTGAATATACTAATAGTCTACTTATTTTTCATTATAAATTATTAACTTTCAATTTTACAAACAAATAAATAACACATTCATTTTCATTTTAAAATAATTTCGGCAGAAGAAAGGATGTTCAAATATGTAGTTATTTATAGATGTAAAAATTTCTAAAATAAATTTTCTTTTTAAAATGTTTCGTTGTCAATCAGTTACAAACTTTTCCCCCTCATATTTGTTTTATCAGCTGTCAAGAATAGGAAATGATTTGTTTACCTGCGATTAAAATAATCTTCCTGCAACAGATGCCAGTTCACAAATTATGTTTTAAAAATGATTTCATGATATCAAATTCGTGGGACTGAAAGCATACTGATATTTTAGCTGTATAAAAACGTGATCCTGCGTGATTCTTTCACTATTGATTGCCTTTAGGAAACGCATCATGCAGTTTTTGGTATTGTTTTCACTCGTGGCTGGGGCTTTTGCTTTCTTAGGTAAGCTATATTTGCTTTATAAATTCATAACATACATTTTTAAGGGCGTTTATGAAAAATTCAGATGTATCAAATTAACCACAGCTCAATCAGTTTGAGTATTTTCTTTCAAGCAATGAATACGAAAATCAACATAATATAGTCTTACGTTCGCTTCAGTCATTTTCAGCAAATTGTCTAAGACAAATTTATAATAAAGCGCAATTTTCCTTGAGTATTATTTATATTATTTTAAAAAATGTTGAAGAAAATTATACATGTACATTTTTGCATAAAAATAATAGTTTAATAGATTAATGGATTGCAATATATAATATACAAATAATTGTTAAATTAATAAACTGAAATTATTCATAACTTGCCCTTGTATATCCTCTGTGATTATAATCACGTATAAATAACCTTTAAACTATAAGAAATGCCCTTATTTTTCACTTTTTTTTCAATTAAAAAAAACCTGAAATCAATTTAAATTCTAATTTTAAGTAAAATGTAAAGAATTTTAATGCTGCAATTCTACTTAAATATTGAATCTATAATATGTATTTTATCCAAGTCTATTTTATGTAATGGGATTGCTTTTGAGAGAAAAAAATGTATCGAACGTGACAGGTGTATTGACATCCGGTATGTGTTCGTACCTTCCATAAATCATGCAAACTTTCACAGTTCAATTGGAAAAATAATTTTAAAATGAACACGGAATGCAAAATATTTGAATTCATCAGCTATTCGCCTCAGAGCTATTTCGCCTATTTTGGACACGGTACAAACTTCGAGTTTTATTTTAAATCTAAATTTTTTTCAAAAATAGTTTTATTTTTTAAAAAAAATTTTAAAGTCAAGTGTGAAATATCAAAGCAAATCGCCGTATACATTATTTGGTCGTATTATATGTTAAAAAAGTTAAAGTATATAGAAAAGTATTAGAATCGGATTTTTTGTTAAATTGTCTGAAATCAAATAAAATAAGTTTTTCAGCATCCTGTTCTTTACTGAGTACATTTAAACATCTATAACAAATCTTGAGAGAATTATACTAACCAAATAATTCATAACCGTCAGTTTATTAGTATTCAGAGAAAATTATTATTCGTTGTAGACATATTTGACACTCGCCAATTTACAAAATATTTAACACACACCCACTTAAAAAATAATTAACACTATTACTTTCTGTCCCATATTTATTGAAAATTCCGTACAGAACTTATTTAACACTACTTACCATTTATTTATTCAATTCCTACTATTAGCTCACCTTCTCTCTCTTTATATATATATATATTGTTCTAATTTTCTGTCATTAATAAAATACTCTCCATTCATCCAAACAAGTTCAAATAATTTTTTTTAAACTTATAGGGGATGAAACTTGATGTTTATACAGTTTTTTCAAACATTAATTCCTTGATTACTGGTTAATTAATTTAATTAATTACAGGTTTTCGACGCCGCCTTAGATCCGTCTCCATTGTTGTAACGTTCTAACTGTTAAAAGAGTCGAAAACTGGTTTTCAGACAAACTAGCCAAACCGGGTGTGCATTATTAGAACACAATAGAGATAAATCATGCTCTTTTTTCAATTTCTACTATTAGTTCATTCCTCCCTTATATATATATATGTCTTATTTGATATACTAGATTTATTTTACATCATTCTTGTTCCTTTTTTTTTCAAAGATTGCCCAGCAAACTCCCATTATGAATCTTGCGGAACAGCTTGTCCCTTGACTTGTGATAACTACAAGAACCCACCAAGGGCATGTGTCCTGATGTGCAATCCTGGTTGCCACTGTGATGAAGGATATGTAAAGGCTAAGGATGGATCATGTGTTGAACCAGAGGTATGCCCAAGCTCAGGTTAGTAGTATATTTCAATTGACGAAATTCCATATCAATAGTTCAGTATATTTTCCAATTATAATGTCAAAAATTATAACCGAGAGTATTAGTTAATACCTAGAATATTAATCAATGCGTAAATAGACTAATTTCAGTGGATTTCTCTTACTTATGATTCGTTTTATATTAATGTATTTAAGTAAAAAAACGAGGCAGATCATCCCATATCGTATTGTAATGAAGAGCTTTGTACAATTTACAATTATTATGTAGTTATAAGTTTACAATATAATTTCAAAGCTGCAAACACACTTTGATATATAAATAGATAAGGATGATTGAACACTAATACTAGTTACTTACGAGGATGAGTCGGAAAATAAGATTCCCCTGTCGACTGTGGTCAGAGTTGTGTATGAAAGTCAAAACATAGAATGAGACATTAAAGATAATACCTAACTTTATTCTTCCACATAAAACCAAGTACATTGAGACATTTCTCATACCTCTTGATAAGCTTTAAAAAATCATCTAGGGAAAACTCAGGGCTTTGCATAAGGAAGAAGCGCCTACCGGCTATGGGCATAAGACGAAACAGCAGGTCAACGTGCAAAACACCGATACATCATTGGATAATCGTGATCAAGCAGATGGATTCAAAAAAAAGTGACCTGGGCTTCTCAGATCTGGCGGTCTGTTGTTAGATGACAATGCTAGCCCACACTCGGCGACGGCAATGCAAAACCTTATTGCAACTCTTGGTTAGGAGTGCCTACACTATCCGCCCTACATTCCTGACCTCATACCAAGTGACTTTCATCTGTTTCCGGCTTTGAAGAAGAATATCGCTAAAAGGCGATTTGGAAGCAACACTGAAATTAAACAAGCCTCTCTATAACCGCTTCTCCCATATGCAAATCCCTGAGTTATTCCTGGAGGGCTTTTTAAAGCTTATCAAGCGTTATGACAAATGTCTCAATGTACTTGACTTGCAAAAATAAAGTTATGTCTTATCTTTAATGTTTCATTCTATATTTTGACTCACATGCACAACTCTGATCAATGTCGACAGGAGAAATTTATTTTCCGTCTCACCCTCGTACAAATGCTTTACATTTAAGACTCATTTTTCTTTAAGCTTCGAGTTTCTTGTTTTAAATCTAATTTTTAAATTTTAATGACAATTCTTGTTTTAAATTTTTTTAAATATTATGACACCCAACATCTTTAAAAAAATTAACTTATGTTGTTTATCGGTTCACTTGGAAGCAAAACTTTTATTATTTGTTTTAGCCGCTGATCAAGAGTGTGGAGTGAATGAGCGCTACACTGATTGTGGCACTGCATGTCCTTTGACTTGTGACAATTACAAAAATCCACCCAAAATCTGCAATCTCATGTGCATGATTGGATGTGAGTGTCAAGATGGATATGTTAGGAGCCGTGAAGGAAGATGCGTCAGACCTGAACAGTGCCCACAGAGAGAATGTAAGATATACTAAAATTTAAACTATATCATTCCTTACTAATGTATATGTGATACACTTTTTCATTTGAACAATTTTTCTCTCTCTCTCTCTCTCTGAATATATACATCTAATTTTTTATTCATGACTCTGTTTTAAAAGAACAAATTTTAAAAATTCTATTTCCTACTCTCACACGTAAATTCTGAATAGCGAATCATGTGATTTGTTTTTGAATTTATAGAAGTTACAAACAAAATTATATTTATTATGAATCAGTAAGGAACAATATGCACTGTCTTTTGTCCTAGTAACATTGTTCACGGTATTAATCGCACTTTCCTCAGTTTCTTCTCTTTGCTTAGCTTTTTTGATAAAGATTTTGCATATTATGTCTGGATAAGTACATGACCGAACAGTTCTTATGCATAAAATGTGAGAGTAGAGTTAAAAACACTCATGTCCATAAATTAAGGATAATGAAGTTCAGGCAAAGAAAGAGACAGAAGCAAAACAAATTTGACTTATTTGTAAAGTCTATTTATTAAACAAAAGGTAAAGATCAAAAAAGATGCTATATGTTTGACATAATTAATAAAAATTGCGATTTTTACTACCTGGAGCAAATTTCAAAAAAGAACATTTTACAAAAAACAGTATAACATGTTTAGTATGATGGTTAATACGGAGTATGTCTCCCGGACGATGCAATACAGGCCTTACAACGCCTACACATGGTGAATATCAAATTATCAACCTGATCTTGAGGAATATTACACCACTCATCAAGCAATGCCCTGAAAAGTTCCGGTAGACAGGTGGGAGGGGGTTGACGGGCTGCAATTCGTCGGCCAAGCATATCCCACACATGCTCTATTGGATTCAAATCCGGTGAGTATTCTGGCCAATCCATACGAATGATATCCTCCGATTGAAGGCATTCGTCTACAATGTTTGCACGGTGAGGATGGGCGTTGTCATCCATAAACAGAAATTCAGCACCCATGGCGCCCCGAAACAAACGTACATGTTGTTCCAGAATGACATCCCGATAGATGTGGCCTGTCATCGTTACACTCTGAACATGCAGGTCAGTTCTGGAACCAAGAATAATTCCTCCCCAAACGAGCCATCCTGCACCACAGTAATGGTGTCGTTTAATGGTGTTCTCTTGGTGGTAACTGGTACCTGGCGCTCTCCATATGAAAGTCCGGCGAGAATCAGACTACAAACTAAACCTGGACTCGTCTTAAAACATCACACTAGACCACTGTTGCGGTGTCCACAATGCATGCTCTCTACTCCAGGTTAATCGCAGGCGACAGTGAGTTGCGGTAAGGGGAACACATCTGACATATCTACGAGCATATAGACCAATGTGGCCTAAGAGTCTGTACACGGTCTGCCTTGAAACTGTCGTACCGGTAGCTGAAAAGAGCTGACGAAATAGGTCTGATGCTGTGTTCTGTCTGTTTCTTTTGGCAGTAACTGCCAAATACCGGTCCTCATTCGGCGTTGTAACTCGGAGGCGACCTGTGCTGTAACATCTACTCACATTTCCATCAACTTGGAATCGTTGCCAAAGCCTGGAGATGACACTGTGTGCGATTCCAAGTTAATCGGATACTTCCAGCTGGGTACGTCCATATTCCATTCGTCCGATAATTCTACCACTTGAAAAATCATCCAAATGCTTCCTTTGTGCCATAACTATGCAGTTATTGCACTGAAAGGATTTTAAAGCGCTTCTGAACAATTTTACTTCTTTGCCACCATTCCTTATATACCCCTCTCTTACACTCTCGTCATTGTGACGTACTATACACGCCATCTGGTGGTTTCCTGTAATTTGTATTCTTCTTCAAGATGTGTGTGATAATTCTACAGGTGAAATTTTTATTTTGAGTTCAATTTCTGTGTGATTCTGAATTATCCTTAATTTATGGACATGAGTGTAGATAAACTCACTTATAAATTTGTACGTGTATATATGTGTATGTGTGTAGGGGTAACAAATGCAATTTGTTAATGTAGTTGTGAGAATAGAGAAGAGTCAGTGTGTGTGTGAGAGAGAAAGAGTGAGGAGAAAAAATCAAAGAATTCATTAAATTACTTTAGACATAGGAGAGTGGCTATATATAATTCAGACTTTTTCTACAAGCACAGATAGGGGAAAAAAGAGACAGATCAATCCCCACATACTCTCAAGTAGGATACAAAAGAAATAATAATAGAGGTATTTAATAATAATATGATTATGTGAAGGGAAATAGAAACTATTTTGACCAACTATGTTAGTATCTTCCTCTTTCTTTATTTTTGCTATTTCCCGCATTCTTTTTTTTCATACTTGTATCCTAAATGTATTTATATTTTTAGATTTAAATTAGATAATGTTCTTTGCCACTTACATCTATAATCTTCATGTTATGCAACTTGGAGTATGTGTGAGGAGTTTTGTAAATAAATAAATTAAAAAAATTTATTTATTTACAAATTATTATGTTGTTGATTATGTGAAGGGAAATGGAAATACTGGCACCAACAAGTTATTAGGAAACAAATCAAAACATAGGTTTTAATCTTTTTAACGTAGGAAACAAAATGAGAATGATGTTTTGAAAAATGGTATTCATGATTACGATACTCAAAATAATATTCAAAACTAGAGTTTAAATTAACAATTTTAGGTTGTTATGCATAGAGAGTTTTTAATAATCAAACTTTTACGATAAATTGTGAAAAGCCAATTCAATTTTTAACAAAACTACCAAGTTTATATATTTTCCTTTCTATGATTACACATGGTGATGGTTATCTTAGCAACTAATTTTCAGTTCATTGTCTTCTGCAAAACATTTAAGAGCCAAAAGTCGTTTGACTTAAACATAATCCACGAAGAAAACCAAATTACTGTTCTCAAAAAGCATGCATTTGAAAAGTAAGATGCAGTTTATTGATAGGTTAAGCAACACCACTTTGGTGGATAAGATGCATAATTCTTCGAAAAAATAAATAAAACACTAGTTCATTCTTAATTCTTCTGCAGCTGAAAAGAACTGCCATGAAGAGGCTGATGGTGGTATGTGCCGAGGTTATTTCCCTATGTGGTACTTCGACTCCGATTCCGAAACCTGCAAGGAATTCATCTACGGAGGTTGCCAAGGCAACGGTAACAGATACGCAACAAAGGAAGAGTGCTTGAGAACATGCGCAAGTAAGAGCTTATAGAATCAAACGCATTTTAGAATCAAATTTAATTAATTGATATTTATCATCTTTTTACAAAAGAAATGCGTGCATTTTAAAAAAGGCCTTAACAAATAAGAAAACACCGCGTAATGACAAGAAGGGAAATAATTATTATTCTAATATGTATATAAATTTATATGCGAGTGCATATATGTGTGCTTTTTTGTAAAAAATTTTAAAATTCTGGTGATTACATGTAGTATCTCTTTAAAAAATCCCACATAAATGATGACAAATAAAATTATATATAATATGAGTAATATACTGTGATATTTGATATTTCTATGATTTTAATCTTCTTTATCTTATTTTTTAATGGAAATTTGTGCTGATTTCTCTTTTTAATAATATGTTAGAGCCATAAAATCCGTTATTAATTCTAATTCACTTTTGATTGCATTTGTTATTTAAACCTTTTCAACGTATGCTGCTATTAAATTATGATAAAATCAACAAAACTGGAAAAGTAAACTATGATTAACACAAAATTGCCCATCAAACTGCAAATATATCGGTGGAGTAAAGGAAGCAAAAATTACGCACAAAGTTTAAAAACATACATAATTTTCGTGAAATTATATTTGGATTATTAACAAAATAAAGTTGAGAAGGGAAAAAAACTGCATCATATAATAAGACTTTAATATCCCACAACTCATGTTTTCACTCAGTATTTACCTCAATTGTTCATTCTTTCATAAAAGGGATCTATTATCGCAAATCGTCATTCCTCCTTTGGGCAGTTTCTAAATCTCTGAGAAAGAAAAGGTAAACACATATGAGAAGCACGACCGGGTGATCACAAAGATTTCTAGTAATATCAAGGTCAGATTAATACTCCAGTTATTCTACAGTAATCGTTATCGTCCATAATAAGGATTGATATACTATCGATTGTTCCTTGTTTTATTAACTTCATAATCTGAAACACAAAGCGAGGGTGGTACTTACGTATTATCGCAATAATCGCCAACTATATTAATAACTCATCAAGTTGGTGACCTCGATTTCTATACGTCGCACGCGTTGAATTGGCAACCATGTGCTTCATTACATATAGTGTCGCCAATTGATTACGATAATACCTAAGTATCGTGAGGACTGTTGGCGATGAACCTCGTAATTTTGAAACATGTCTAGTTATAATGAAGCCACTCGAGATGGAACTCCACTAAACAAATTTCAACATATCGCCAATGTTGTGGCTGAATGCGTCGAACCAGCAGTATACTATCTAAAAAGAAACATTTTAGCCCTGTTTTGTTGCCGTTGGGTGGTACTAAAAAGGAAAAGGATTAGCGGAAGGATAAGTGAAAAATTGTTGTAAAACAATTAAGTTTTGAGATGTGTTTTTTGAATATATTTCGTACTTTCATTAAGAAATAGAAATTTATAAATCATAGTTCAAAGTTCTGCGAAACAAAGTCTACTTTGTGTCATATTTCTGTTTTAAATAAATCCAATTCTTATAGAGAGATTTAAAAAAGTATATAAGCCTTTTAAATCTAGGGAAAAAATTTTCGATAATTCCAAGGGGAAAAAATGTACAGTGGCTAATATGTTAAATTGTTAAAACAGTCGCAAATTGATATAATCTGATACTTGTGCCAACTTTCATTAACAAAAGAAACGCACAAAAATCAATCTATATGTCATTTCTAAGTATTAAAAGTCTTAATATTTCCTCCTAAATTCAAAATTCTTCAAAGGAACATTCAAATGGGTGTTTCAATTTCATGGGAAGGAAAAGGGCGAAAAAGAAAAATACTAATTCACATACAATACCGAAAAAAATAAAGTGGGTTTAAAATGAATATTTTTTTTTTAAAAAAAATATTTTTAATATATATTTTATGATGTTTTTTAATCTTTTCAGGTGTATGGGATTCTGACGACTCCAATGTCTGTGATTTACCTGCTGAAACCGGTAGATGCAGAGGATTTTTCCCAAGATACCACTTTGACAAGAGCACCGGAGAATGTAAGCGTTTCGTTTACGGAGGATGCGGTGGAAACGGCAACAATTTCAAAACTGAAGAGGACTGTCAGAACCAGTGCGGAAACCAAGCCGGTAAAATATAATCAATAACTTTTTAATAACAGATACACAGAAATTTTTCCTCGTTTTAATACAAAGATCCTGGTAAAAATAAATTTAAGTAATTATTAAAATAAAACTTTAAACTGAATCTCAATGTAAAATTTCTAAGTTTAATTTTTGAGAAGTTAGATACAACTTATTAAATATCTGTTCTATAGTTCGTCATCAAATTGTAATTTTATAAATGTTCTTAGAAAATTTCAATTGAGTATTTATATTTAAAAATGAATTTTGAAACTTTCGATTTATACATTAACAAAATTTACTATGTTAATGTTTGCTATCAAACACTAAGAGGATACCTCAAAATTTTGTTTCCTTAATTGTTCAAACTGTTTTTTTTTATTGAAAGGCTCGTGTTAAAGCAGACTCAACCGTTGCTTCCTTCTTTTATTTTCAGTTTTTTCTTAGCAAGGTCATTGTCAGTTACATGCCCTATATTTCACATAACGTTTTATTGGTATAGTTTTATCATTATTACGCAATGTAATTTTTAATCGTCCATCCTCTTAAGTAAACATCTTGATGCATGTAAATTTAAGAAATAGAAATGCACTTATTTTCATTACATAGATTACAGAAATAAAATTTCAAGGATTCCGCACCTTGTTGAAATTCATTTCTTTTTTTTTTCCAGAACTTGTTTAAAACATCAAAATCTTCTATGATTTTTTTTAAAAATTTTATATATATAATAAAAGAATATTCATTCAAAAGATTCATTTTTTATTTTTCAAATTATCAATAACAGAATAAATTTTGATGTGGGATGAATGGAAACAATGGTCGTGTTTCATAAAATCCAAGCCGTGTAAGTAATTTTAAAGAGAAACTTCTCGCTTTAGCTGCCTTAGATAGTCAAGACTGTGACAAGGCCCCTGATAGTGGTGTCTGCGATGCTTACATGCCCCGTTACTACTATGATGAGATAACTGCCACATGTAAAAAGTTTATCTATGGAGGATGTGGTGGAAACAGAAATAATTTCCGAACAGAGGAAGATTGTTACAACACATGTGCAGGTAAATCTGTTAAAACACCCGGTTTTGTTATGTACACCCAACTCTTTTTTTTACGCGATTTTGAAATAACACTCTTTTGCACAAATTTTTTGTTTCACAGCACAAATTTTCCCCCCAATTTTTTTTTTGCAGTTACCGGAAATCCTTGAATTTCATAACCATTTTTTTCTTTATTTCATTGTACCTTAACTTGAATACAGCATTTTGTTCTTCAGTATAATTGTATTTTGTGTTAGAGTGTTAGTTCGTAGAATGCAATAAATAATTTCAATAAAGTTCTAAAAGCTAATGTTAAATTAAAGCTATTTTTAATTCGATGAGGAAATTCCCAATATAATTTGTGTCGAGATGATAGTTATTTTTATGAAAGGCCGTCAATAATGAACGAAATTCTTCATTTGAATCGAAGCCGACGGTAGTGCTCTGCTCATGATAGCATTTTTAATCCAGTTCGTAATAGACGGGCTCGCTTATTATCTAGTAGCGAAGAATAGTTTTGTTAGTTAGTAATATTGTTCCTATTTTCAATTTGAATTTTTATATGTTATATGTATTTATAGACTAAATTTTTACTATACACTAATTTCAATTTTTTTTTCATAATAAAAACAAAAAATTAAATGTTTTTGTTTAATAAATATGTAACAGGATTTTATTATTATTTGTTGCATGTTTTTTTTAAATATTTAGTTTTCTCATTTTGCACAATTTTTTTTAAAATGAGAACATATCCCCAAATTTACCAAAGTCGCATGTATTTTTTACATGATTTTTTGCGCGGTTTTCTAAGGAACGTATGTACTGTGTAAAAAAAAGAGCTGGGTGTATTTAAATTTCAAGCATTACGAGGAAGAGATATGGTACACCCCGTTGAGCATTATATCGGATATCAACAGTATATTAAACAGTTTCGCATGTAGCTGACAAACTTATGTTTAAAAGAAAATCAAAAAACGGTCACGCAGGTGAAAACCTAAAATTATTGTATTTTCAGCTAGATAGTTAAAAATTAACTCTTATTTCCCAGGTTTGATTCAGTATAACTGAATTATACGGGATAAGAGATTCGTGAAATTATTTGAATTTCGAAAAATTAAACTAACATTAATAAAAATTTTATCTTTGTTATTCGCATTTATATGCTCAACTTATATTCTGAATAACAAAATGTCTTCTTTCACAAATTGTATCTCATACTTTGTTCCAGTAACCTCAACATTATTTTATTTAACGAACTCAGCATAAAATAAACATATGGTATTTATTTCAATAAAATATAATATATTAATAATTGCTTAGCCCAAGAGTCTGTGGTCGAATCCGCTTGTGAGCAGGAGAAAGTAGTAGGACCATGCAGGGCTGCTTTCGGCAGATACTTCTTCAACAAGGAAACTGGACAGTGCGAACATTTCATTTACGGAGGATGTGGAGGAAATGACAACAACTTCCTCTCTCAAGATGACTGTGAAGCCGTATGCGTCAAATAATTCAGGTATAAATACGACTTTGAATATATCTGCTTGTGTCTTTATCTATCTGTATAGTAAGGATAAATAAAAACTCTTATTTACCATTTAACTTCAATTTTCCATAACATAGTCGAGTCTTAAGTTAAACATCTAATTATTTCTAAGAAAAAATATTCTGGACATCACACTTTTCATCCCAGTTCATTAAATTTTATGTGCGATCCCACCCTTTACTTTGGAATCGGAAACCTAAACTAAAAAGTGTTATTTAGCAGTTCTGGAAATAAGTATACAACCCAATTAATTTTTTCGGATCATTTGGCGTTCGTTTCTGTCTGCGAAAAGATGTGTCGATTGCTCGCAAAATAAAGCTGTATCTTACAAAAGTTCTTGGTGATGACATATCTATGAATCTCTTTCTTTCTTTCTCTCTCTCTCTCTCTCTCTTTCGTTGTCATATATATATATATATATATACATTAATGCTTAAAGCATTACATCATGCAATTTCTTAATATTTTATAGTATCTCCACAATTTTAAGTAATAGTAATTTCTCTTCAATTCAGAAAAAAATCGCCACATCTAACTTTAAAAACGTTAGAAAGCGGGAATTAATTTTTTTAACTTTTTGTGTTTCATACTCTAATTGCATCTGCAATTCCTTAGAAGTAAATTTGTAAATTTAATTCATTATATTGCATCAGCCTTTTCTTAACTATTGAGTATAAACACAGTTATTTGCTGTAGGGACTGCAAAACAGTTAACTTCTCTGACCTCATATAGCAATGAGCTGAGCATTGAAATAAACAGTAAAATTTGTTTGACTAATTGAAGTTTTCATGGTCTCAGAAACCAATTCAAGTCTAAGTTTATTTTTATAAACACCAAACTGAGTATTTATAAAACTTTAATCAAGTCTATTGCTCTGTATGGAAGTGAATGTTGGATCCTCAATAAAGCAGAGGAAGAAAAGTTGCTCATTTTTGAAAGAAAAATCTTAAGGAAAATCTTTGGACCTATTCAAGAGAACAATTAGTGGAGAATTCTTTACAATCATGAAATTTACAGGAAATATGGCGGGACTGACATTGTGAGAACTATAAAAGCATCACGTACTGGTGGCTGGGCTATCTGTGCAGATATGCCGATGCTTTTCCTACATAAAAAGTAACCTTTTCGAAAATTGAAGAGACCAAATGTAGAGAACGACCACCTACACGATGCTTAAACGATGTTGAAAAGGACCTCAAAGTAATGGGAATCAACCGACGGGAGGCTGTCATGACTGATAGGGTCAACTGGAGGAGGATCAGCGAATCGGTCTTGGTTTGCAAAAGGCTTTTGTGCTTATGAAGAAGAGGAAGAATTTGCTGTAAGGATTAGAGTGAGTGAGAGAGTGTTTTAACGTTACACTATGAAGCTATGAAGAAACACAAGAGTAATTGGCGACGGACCTCGTAATTGTGAACCTCTGTTAAGAAGTGAAAACTACACTTCATCTGGCAATCCACTTCTAAGCAATTACACCACGCCAACGAGAGGACTTTGAGCCTCGCTGTCAAGGAACTCGGAAAACTGGACTCGTTTATCAAACTGAACTTTGATTACAATTTATGGTTAATTCCGAATTATAAAATCTGAATTTCGTTTCTATTACTAAAAAAGTAATATTCGTATTAATTCAGAATTAATAAATTATTCTTCGTATTTTAAACAGTGTTTTCACTTAGAAGTAT